>VWYO01002353.1:50501-68705 GCA_013400275.1 Rhadina sibilatrix | reverse complement strand
TTTTTTTTTTTTTTTTTTTTTTTTTGTTATTACTACTTGGGCTGGAAAGCTAAGAATGACTTCAAGCCAGAAGACTCCCAGCTTCTCAGTATATTTAACTCAAACCATGAATGTCCACTAATACTTCCCTCTGATATTATTTCCAGATTTCCAGTATAATAGTTCATCAATCCAATTAAAACACAGGCACACTCTGATTTCAATCTTTAACTTGCTAGAACATTGACCAGTTTGTTTGTTTTTAAGAGCAAAAATCAAATTATTTGTCACAATTTTTACACTTATTAAGCACTGTAAGACTCTTTTCTAAGGATCCTGAGATATATTTGTTTCAAAGTATTCTATCCTAGTATTCCTGCATCAAGAACACCTGCTCTTGATATACCTACTCTTAGCAAAGGCTCCCTTTCTTTTTTTTTTTCTTTTTTTTTTTTTTTTTTTTTTTTTGACAGGGAGAAGTATTGTAAATTACGCCTGTATGAATTTAATCTTAAGACTCATATTTACAGCTGTCTGCATTGCCAGCCCTACTTTGTTCAATCTGTATAATGGAAATTACATCCTCCACAGTGATGGAATGTAAGCAAAATCAGTAAGTTATCTATTGCTCCTGGGCAATTTCCATGTATTAAACAACACTGAATCTGATCAAGGAAAGGTAAGAGTCCTTCATTGTTTGCTACAGACTTCCACTAAATGTTTGGATAGGAAATAAAATATTTTAAATCTTCATCAGCAATAAAATGATGTCTAATATGCTTGAGTAGTGCAGACATGAAAGAATAATGCAAAACTACTTCAGAAACAATTGAGGATATGCAGCTATGGTTGTATGAAAAATTCCAGAACACACCTGAGGCTGTGATTCCCTCACTAAGTATATGATCAGAATTTCCAAATATTTGCATCTGGAAGCTGAAAGTGAAATAAGATAAGGTTAAATGAGTAAACAGGACCCCTCAGCGATAGTCAGAATTACTCAGGCTGAGAAGTAATTCCAAAGAAGAATTACTCAGGCTGAGAAGTAATTCCAAAGACATTAAAATCTCTTTTTCATGTTTACTGTTTTTCAGTGCCCAGTGTTTTTGTTTATCTATTTGCATGATGGTAAATTCCTCATTATTTGCATTGTGGTACCTCTACCCACTGTGCCTTTATTGTACTTCTGCTTTAGGCAGCTGGGACTTGCTGCCATCAGAAACTATTCTAGTTCTGCTGTGAACTTGAAGGCACTGGTAAAACTTGGACTTCCTCTCTTTCTTCTGCCTGCCATCTTCAAGGAATTAAAGACTCCCATTCTTTTCTGGTCTTTCCTTTCTACTCCCTGATGTCCACTGGCAGGTCGATCTCCAATGAGTAAAAAGGCAGAGGGAGTTGTTTATACATTACTACTGTATTGTCTTGGGTTGTGGAGCCAGGGGGTGTATATTCTATTTTCATTTGTTAAAAGCAGTTGAGGAGATGTTTTTCTTTATCTCTTGTAACTCAAGGGGGGAGAGGCCTGACACCTTCTGATAATGGGCCATTAACCCCTCCCAGGCTATACTCCTGNACATCCTCCATTCTAGGGGAAACCCCAGTTTCCCTGGCAGATACCTGTCTTTCTAAAGCTCTCCAGTAAGCAGTGTATGGTTCTGCTAATGAGCTTTTATTCATCAAGGAATTGTAGCCTCTGGCAATTTAAGTAAATTTTACTGGATTCCTGCAGTACTGATGCCAGCTATGGATGGAATTTATAAACTTACATGATAAGTGTTAAAGGACACTTTTTGAGGTGACACTGAGCTACCTTTTTACACACAAACACATAGTTCTTTAAATTTAATTTATTTTTACATTTTCTGGCTTTAAAAAATATATGTTATTCTTCCTATATACTCTATGCCTTTGCAAAACCTAATGCCACCACTTTTTCTCTCCAGGTCCCAAATCATTCCAGGTCTTCTCCATATCTTGACAGAATATCAGTTTTCTGTATTATACTTGTTCTTCCCCTTCAAAACTCTACACCATCCTACTCTAGCCCTGTGAATCTCCTAGAGAATTATCTAGTATTTTCGCACTCTCCACACCTTGGACATGTCTAAATATTTTGGGTTTTTCTCATTGCTGATCCTAAATATGACTGCATACCAGAGGGGTCATTTTTACTTCTGATTTCTGAGGCTATCCAAAAGGTACTTCAAAATCCTGTTTGCACCTCAACTCTAGAAATATACATCTCCGTCTTATATTTCCTACAAATCAGCTGTACATACTTAGGCCAATGTTTATGCTAAATCTTTCATTTCTGTAATATGTTGGTAGGAAGAAAATAAACAGAAAAACAATCTTTAAGTGATCTATGGCAATTCATCAAAGTAGAGTTTTCTTGAAGACCTTAGTAATGAAAATCACAAACAGCTTCTGTGCACTAAACAACACCAAATGCTTGCCCTGAAGCTCTAAGGAATCATGGAAACAGTTCCTCAGTGCATTTCCCAGTATTGATCCATAAGAATTTTCATGCTTTCAATTTTGCATAATTCTCAGGTTGAAATGAACTTGGAGCATGCAACATGAAACTCAGCCAAGAATTCTGCTTCTCATAATTCCAGCTCAAAACCATATATCAGCCCGACTTCTCTCAAAGCAGTTTTCACAAAAGGCGTGCAAGCATTGACCAACCCCATGCTGGATTCCAAATTTGTAGTATGGTTTTGGTTTCATTGTAAACATTTGGCATAACTTTGGCTTTTTATATTAAAATGGTTTATGTGGTCTTCAGAGGGGTCTAAATAAAGAAAAAAGCAAAATGAACTTCCCTGTCAAAAGGTTCATAACTTCCATCATAATCTTTGACTGAAGTCACACTGGCTCCACAACTCAGTTCAGATATCACTATCTATTGATAAACCTGTAGCTGAACTTCTGGGTTTTACAGCAGGTATTGCACGTCTCTTTCAGAACCAAAATTTTTCCAACACTATTCAAATAATTAACCACCTCACAAGCAGTTCTGCATGGTATTATCACTGCAGCGTGGATAGCTGTCTGAATATTCATGTAGAAAACATCCAGAGGAAGAGTACCTTCCTGGTGGGTTAAGGACCTCTTGCAAGAAATCCTGATGCACAGACCATATGGATGTAGAAAGAGCAGCATCAGCCTGAGTTCTGAGATTTATAACTGACAGGTCATCAGAGAGGCTATACCTTTCCTACGGTTTAGCTAAGCTGCTTAACAGCTTGCAGCTGTACCTACAAGTGTCCTACAGAGCTGGGAGTCCTTAGACTAACTTGGCTGTATCTGCTCTTTGCAGCACTTAAAGGTCCAAACAACAGATTAAACCCAACAATTTTGTTGGATGCATAGCAGAAGGTGTTCAAATAATCAGTTAATTGGCTATTCTCAGCTACAGTCAACAGCAGTTATACATTTCTGAGAGCAAGCCAAAGAGGTTTGCTTGACCTTCTCTGCATATAAACTGACTTATTTGAGTTTGAAGTGAAAAGAATGAAGAACAAGGTCTCAGATAAAATTAAGACTAGGCCTGAGAGTCTGTTTAAGAAACTATTATATAACAGCTATTAGATATAACCTTCCATGAAATGACACCATTTTACTGTGGTGTGTTTTCAGGTTCATCAAAGTGAGGTTCAAATCAGGACTTAAATACAAGTATTTGTGTGGATATCTTTGCTACTTTCTTTTCTGGAAAAGGTAAGTAAAAGTACAGATCAGTATGAAACCTATAAACAATTGCCACTTATGAATTTTGTGTTGCCATGTCTAAGGCTCTAGCTACATCTTTGAGAAAATTAGTACTAGTATCTGAAGAGGGAAGGAGTGTGTTGATACAGGAGAATTTGTGAGGCCACAGGTGACATGTTCAAAGACAGTCCTCATCCACTCACTGAGTACTTGTGAAGCTTTGAAGACATTCAGAAGCCACTGCTGTCAACAAAGATGATTTTAGCAATCCTTAAGCTAGGGGTTGACTCACAGTGGCTAGGTGGACAATATCTAATTCTCTATCCTATGCTCGCTTGCTGTAATGTGTGTCACATTTTTCAGCTGGGCTTTGCTGCAATTCTTCCTTCTGCAGAACATACACATTAAGCTCTTCAGTGGAAAACGGATATTGTGAAGCTGACTGAAATTTGTCGCAATGTTTTGCTATTGATAAGTGGTGTCAGAAGAGTGTGAAGTGATGCTAGATATGCCTCTTAGCTCTTCAGAGCTGGAGAGGTGTTTGGGGCCTGATGTCTCTAGCTAACTATTCAGTCTTCAGTATTTATTCAAGACAGAGTTATTGACTTAAAACTTTAAAACAAACTTTAGACAAGGAAGTTGGACTAATGCAAATAAAGAAATGCATTTCAAATTCCCAGAATGAAGGTGTTAAGAAGAATACAACTGCTGAGAAAGAAGTCTTTTCTTTCATCTGTGCTTTCTCATGTCAGGTGAGTTCACACTCTGGTTTGACTTTAAATGATTGTAAAACATCTTCAGCATAAACAGTATATTTAACAAAGGTAGAAGTGGCCTCATTAGATGCGCAGTAGTTTCTCACACCTCATCTGCTTTCAGAGAAAGACTGGAAACTCTTCCCAGTGCATGTGCTGCAGACACATTCCAACTCTCTGATGTCAGCAGCAGCTGCACCAAGAGCTTTGCTAGTGTGCAGCATGGCTAATTTGCCAGACCTTGTCAGATAAGAAAATAAATTTATTTCAGCAACTGTGAGTTATTCCATCTAAAGAAAATCCTTTTGGGTTCTTGTGTTGAGATTCTGGGAAAATCTTGTTTCATTATTCTCTTTCCAAAAGTTAGGCTGACTTTGATTCAGGTTTTTTGAAGCACTTACAGCTTGCCTATTTAACTGAGGAGAATTTAGCCTACAAGACTTGTTTTACCAAATTTTCTCTAAGAAGTTACTATTTCAGTGGCTTGTATACAAATTGCAGACCAAGCTATGTTCTGTTTTCAGACCAGCTTTACACACACAGAGATACTAAACATTTTTAGAATTTTCACTGTCCAGTTGTGTAGCCACTTTCCCATGTAAAAGTACAGTAAATTTTAATGCTTCCTATGAGACTCCCTGAGATCTTCAGAGTCTTTTTTGATGAAGACCTCACTTCCTCCTGGTTGTTCTGAGCCTCCTCCAGACACCATGTTCTCTTCCACTGAAATCAGAATGAGTCTTCTTGAGATGTTTGTAAAATCATAGAACGGCTTCAGTTGGAAGGGACCTTAAAAATCTTCTAGTTCCAAACTCCCTGTCATGGGTAGGGAACCTTCCACTTGACCAGTTTACTCAGAGCCCTATCCAGCCTGGTCTTCAACACCTCCAGGGGTAGGGCATCCACAGTAACTTCTCTGGAAAACTGTGCCAGCAGTCCCTCTCCAGCCTTCTTGTACCTCTCTCTAGGACTGGCACACTGCTATGGTCTTCCCAGGGCCTTCTCTTCTGCAGGCTGAACTCCTGTTCTCCCAGACTGTCTTCAGGAGGAGGCATTCCTGTCTTGTTATCATCTTAGTAGCCCTCCTCTGGATTCATTCCAATATGTCAATGTCTTGTGCTTCTGGGGGCCCCAGAGCTGGACACAGTATCCATGTAGAATCTCACAAAAGCAAAGTAGAGCAAGAATTTCTTTCAGCTATCACCTAATTAAGAATCTGTCAGCTTGCCCTAAACTGATGATGGACTCCCTGGCACCCATTTCCCTCTCTCTGAGGGACTTGGGAACATTCATCCATCCTCTGCCTTTGTCTATTGCTCCCAAATACATCTATGGTAGCTCCTACTCAAAACTGCTTAGTCTTGAGGGATCAGATGCACCACAGTCCAAAACCTTTCCTTCAGAAATGTGACAACAAACCTCTGTCTTCCACATAAGCTGAGTTGCTGGAGGCTTCATATCTACATTCTGTGGCAGTAAATGCTGGAAAGGTTCCCTGAGCTGCATAAATGCTAACAATGGATTTTTAATACAAAAAATCAGTGTTTTGTTCTAGTGCATCAGAAAACATCAGGTGACAAACATGGCGAAGGCCATGTTTTTTTATGTAAAAAACGAGGTGTGGAATTCTGTTTAAAGGAGGCTTAATAGTAATTTTGGAACCTGACATGCTGTGATGTACATGCTTTCATATCCAGAAANGAGAGGAGAGGAGAGGAGAGATCTGTGTGGCAAGTGGTACCCAAAAGTGAAACATTTCCTTCTTGTGAAGGTTGTGTTAAATAGAATTAACTTTAAAATATATTCAGCTCTTTTACATTTTTTAAATTTTTTTCCATTAAATGTATTAAGAGTTTTAACTTTTTTTTTTAATTTTTTTCCAATAAATGTATAAAGAGTTTTAACTTTTTTTTAAACTTTTTTCCCCAATTTTTCCCATTTTTTAATCCCCATCACTTCTGTTTTTTTAAATTTATAGTGTACCAAAATAGGTAGTTCTCATCTTCTCTTTCAATGTTGTTTTTTTTTGTTGTTGTTGTTGTTCATTAAGAGGAGATGTTTCAAAGAGAAAGAAGAGCAGAAGAATAGAATTTAAAACAATAGTAACTCGATTGTTCCTGTTATACTTGGTATCCAACAAGCAAAGTTAAAAAGGTGGGAGAACAAGAACACCTTTCATAATCTGAGATAAAATGTAATTACAACAGGATCAACTTTCAATATTTTAGTCAATTATAATTCCATCATAATAGATCCAAGATAAAAACTATTTGAATTCAAGAGTTCAACCTGCAGATCATACATGCCTAATCCATATTTTTATCAAGTGTTCCAGTTCTTCAGCAGGTATGTCCCAGCAGGTTAAATGCTTGGCTGATCCATTGCTAGCCTTCAATAAACAGGTTATGTAAGCAAAAAGATCCAAGAGTACTTTGATATGGAAGTTGTCATACAGTTTGACTCAGACTACAATAGATCTCATTTTACTTTTAAAAAATAATACAGAGGGGAGAAGTAATGAGTCTGCTGGGACTGGTTCTAGCCCATTTGAACTCAAATTAGCAGAAAAGCCTCAGTGTGATGAATGTTTCTTTTGCTGTGATTGCTTCCCTATGCCTTTTTGGGTGTGCAGTCTCAGGGCAGAGGAAAGGGTTTGTCTCAGACACTTCTTTGCTAGCAGGGTTCAGGCAAGGAATGGGGTGAGGAGCATCCCTCAGCCCTGACACTTGAAATCCTCATGCCTCATGCACATTGGAGAGTTAGAATTGTCAGAAAGAGAAGGAGAGAAGTCCTGGTGTAGGGAAGGTATTTGAGGAGCGGCTCCCCTCCCTGGGGAGTGACTGACCTGAATTTGTAATATGCTGAACCCCAGGCCTTTTGAGTATGAAAACTAGTTTCTTGTACCTGGAACCCAAATAAGACCAGCCTACCACAGCAGGACCTGACTTGTCTTTTTCTTTTACTACTGGATTTCTCTTTGGAAGAAAGCCTCACCAGCAATTACTGGAGACACCATAGAGAGAGGTTAGGGTGCTGTAATGCCAAAATACAATGAACATAAAAGAGCTCCAAATTTACCCTGCTGTAAGGCTCACCTAGGAGATTCCCTCACTATCTGAAGTTGAACACTTGAACAGCAGCCCAGCTTTCCAAACAAGATCCTTAGGACACAAAATCAGTGACAAGTTCAAGCTGACATTTTATTTCAGCTGTTACTTCTTTTCTGCTTTCTGTCACTCCAGTAGTACCTGATGGCCAGACTTAAAATAAACTTTTTTGTCTCTGGAAAAATTAATGACATTCTTGTGGACAGCAAGTTAGTTGAAAAAAGCACTATCAAGCCCAAAAAATAAACAGGAAAAGTATTATTAGGAGAAAAATAATCTTTAAGAGAAACTGATTTAATGATTAACAGCTCTACTTTACCACAGACAGAATTCCTCCAGTGATATATGGAAACCCTCTGGGACTCTCAATTTTTACTAGATAATCCCTCCTGAATGGTAAAATACTGCTATATCCCGTGCACATCACCTTTTGAACTATACAGGCAATTTACTAATTGACCTCAAGAATAACTCTGGCCTGGATTATCTGAGGTGCATGGCTGCCTGGCTTCCAAGAATAAAATAAAAGTTTTGCTGTTTTGTGGGGGCTTTTTTAAAATTTTTATTCTAAGTTTGTCCCAGAGGCNTGACCTCAAGAATAACTCTGGCCTGGATTATCTGAGGTGCATGGCTGCCTGGCTTCCAAGAATAAAATAAAAGTTTTGCTGTTTTGTGGGGGCTTTTTAAAAATTTTTGTTCTAAGTTTGTCCCAGAGGCCTTACTAAACAAAACAAAACAAATAAGCAATAAAAAAGCCAAACCAAACCAACAACTTCTCCCCTCCCAAGAAAACCTCAACAAAAGAGAGAAAAAACCCCGTAGAATCTGCAGAGTATACACATTTTGTTACTTCTAATTCTGATGTTGTCCATTGTATTGTGCATTTGTTTGATCACATAATTACTATTTTTTTTCCCACAGTACATTCAGTGCACAAGAATCAAAGGAAATCACAGACATTTTAAATCACTTTTTTTTAGTTGACTATAGAAGGTCTTTCATAGTCAAGGAAAGAACTTACTTTCTTCTAAACCCGCCTTGTAGAGGTAAGACTCATACAATGGGCAGACTAAAACTGCAACCATGAAAGAATTTTATTGCTTGGTATTCCTTGGCATAGCTCTCTAAGTTTTCCTCAACAGAAGTGAAAAGCAGTAAAACTTCACTTTTAAGTGACTTGAGTCAGCATCAAGTTAGGCACAGGATAAAGGCTGTGAAATGATTGTCAATACTTACAAAAGCAACTATACTGTTAAAAGAGGTACATCAAGTTCCTGGATCCTGTCATGGAGAGAAAAAATATTCTATTTGCTCCTCTTCTACAAAGGTGGAAGTAAAATACTCACAATATATTTAATTAGCTGAAGTCAGGGAGCAAAATCAGGGCAGATAGCCTCTTCTGTGCATAGCTCCAGTCAACATTTGGACAGTTGTAGTCAGGTACGCTACTAACTCAACCATTGGGCTAACCACTCTATAGAAATAGGAATAGGCAGCCCCTGCCTCAGTGACTTTAAGAAAAGACAGTAAGATATAGAATGAAAAATAATCCTAATATTCCTTATCTTTTTCCAATCATAATTCAAGTATACAAGAATTCAGCACTGCTAATCAAATCTGCATCAAGTTCTCAGAAATCTCAAGCATTACAGAAAGCTACCACCAAAATTCCTTTCTTCATTTCTTTACTTCTTTGCTACTTTAATTCTTCACTTCTTTACTTATTTTCCACTCTTCAAAATGTATTTTTCTGGAGCTTTGCAAATACATCATGATTACATGATGGCACTGTGGCAAGCGGTGGGTTTCTGTACAACTCAATGCACCATGGCTGACCAGGGCTGGCCAGGCCGTGGGAGAGTGCAGGGTTGGTAAGGATTTCTAAGTAACACAGCACACATTTTTCTGTAACCTGTTGTTTCCATCTGGTTTTTATCTTGCAGATGATAAACAACGCGTAACAGGAAGAATGTAGGCTGGATAGTGCTACCACTAAATCTTTTTCATGTTCAGATTTCTGGAGTTCGCATCTTCACATGTAGACCACCTTCTCAATTCCCGTCAAACCAGTTCTTGTGACCCTTGAAACCCTGCTTCCTGTTAGGTTTTTCTTTCTCCTGAACTCCCTGGAGGAATAGACTGTAGCTATAAAAAATACAAAGAAGCAGGAGAATATCAAAGCTGTCTTGTATGCAGTGAACAAGTGCATACAGTCACAATGTGACTTGAAGAAATTTCATAACTTACACTTTTTCCCAAAGGTTGGAGATGAGTAAGTCACACTCATATCTGAGTAGTAGCTGACATGAAAAATAGAGGATGTTCCTAACAGCCAAGTCAGCAAAATCAGCAGCTCTGTGAATAAATACCCTTTAAAGCGCCATCAGATACTGCCAAAGAATTCAAGGAATGAATCTGTGACTGACTTGGTCTGACCCTCACTCTTCAAGACTGATCTAAAATGGAGGCATTTAGCCTGCAAGTCTGACACTAGAGAGGAGTAAAGGATGCTACTTAGTTTGTCTCTGATCCCACACAGCAAAGGACAAAGATACAGAGATACAGAGGAGCTCGCTGCTTGTTTAGAGGAGTTCTTGCCTGCATGTATGTTTACAGGGACAAGAAAAGCCTGTCAGATGCAATGACAGCTAATTTTATCCTGTCTCTGAAAGCATTTGAGAGTTTGAGAAGAGGCAGGGAGGCTACAAAAGGAAGGCATTTTCTCAGTTTAATGATGAGTCAGGTGTCCTTCCCCAGAGCACCTGCATATCACCAAGTCATTTATGGCAGAGGGCATTGGTCCTCAGGAGGGACATAATCATTTCCTAGACCACAATTTAAAATGTTTCTATTAGGACAGTGACAGCTCCTGAGCCCTGGCTGCTGTTTTGTGCCTTGCAGATTTACGTGTATGTGCATGCCTGCATGCCTGCATGCCTGCCCACCCACCCATCCGTGCTTCTACTGAGCTACTAACTCATGAAAGAGAGCATCATCTGATGGCAAATCCTCATGGACAATTTCCTCCCAGTTCTGCCACATACCTCTTACCCATTTTGGGGTGCTAATTCTTTCTCTGAAGGTGATGCAGGCTATGATCAATGCTGTCTTCCTCATAACAAAGCAGCCCTCACAGTACACGTTCTCTTCGGGTTTTTTGGTCCACTAAGGGTTGTACTGATCAAAACAAGGACAATGTCTAAGAAAAAATATCAGGATGCAGTTTCCCATTTCAACAGAAAGTCCTGTCTGTTACTGATAGACAGGAGTGAGCAAATTTTTCTTTGAAGAAGAAAACTGAGAAACTTTCTCAGAAGAAACTCATGGGACAAATTGAAGCTAACTATCAAGGCATGAAAATATGAATTCAGAACAATGAAAAGGAAGTGTGTTTGACTGTGTATATCACTGATACATGAAGTATTCTTTTAAAGTGTAAAGCCCTCCTAGACATACACTGTGACTTGGTCAAATCATGTGAGACACTATTCAATATTTTTTTGAAAGGAAAAAATTGGTTGTAAAAAAGTTGCTTCTTTCAAACAGAAAACTGAGCTACTAAGTCAAAACAAATTGCTTTCTCAGAAACACAGGGCAAAATTACTTTACCATCCAAGTCATGTAATTCTGATCCAGCCTTGAATCTTCAACTGGCTAGATCATTCAGATCAGTAGCATTTGTTATGGAGATATTATCATATACAGGGACTCTGTCAACTTGTATCTTAAAATATTGATATTATATATGTGACAAGGACTTGTGTCACTTTTGACAAATTCTGAATATTTCATTTGATTTGGCATATCAGATTGCAGAAAACTCAGGCAGGAAGTTGCTTATGTGATCTATTTTCCAACCATCACAAACTTACATTTACTCTGAGCTATTTCCTTTTTTCAGGTTAGGACTAGTGACTGGGCACACTGTGATTAAAAAAAGCCAAAGCATTATTCCACATTACTGAATCCATTGAATTCTTTAATGTAAGCTAAGGAACTACATCACAAAGAGAAGACTTTCAGTTAGAAGTTCAAAGTATATAGAGGGATTTAGAATGTCTATACACCCTGTCAAATGCTAAATCAAATGGAATAACCTTATGTATACATACTTTACAACTCTCAACAGCTTTCTGATCTCTTTCAGGATAAAGACATAAAGCAAACAAAGCTTTCTTTCTCGTCAGAGACACGATCTAGTTTGAAGAGTTTCAACTCTGAATTCTTTTAAACACCTGTCTCCTTCCCCCTGTAGTTATTTATACCTGGAAGGTAAAAATCTGGTTGCTGAAAAGTTCTGAGCAAACAACAAAATATTAGAGAACTGCAAAATACATTAAAGCCTTACAGGAGTAGGGAAGTGCCTAAAAAGTATGTCTATGTTTCTTTCTATATTCTTTAATATATGTATGCATAAAAGTTAATATTTATAATTTATTTCTATATTCTGTATACAGCACAATTGCCCACATTTGCCTTCTGGCTAATGAAGAGTTATCATTAGAACTTACTCCATAAAGTCAACTCATTGCTCCGTTATCGCAATCTAATAGTTATTTATATTCCAAATCTACTTCCTGTAGCATGCTATAAACTATATGCCTGGGACTGGTTTTCTGTTTGATTTGTGTTTAGCTCAGGTACAGTATGGCTTCCAATCCACGTGATGACCAAGCCACTGCTAGCAGTCAGTACCAGGAACCGTGATTTTGTTAACCACCGTGAAAGGAACAGCTGCCACAGATGCATGGGCTAAGGGCAGGCACCAAAAAGCTTTCTTGGCTGAAGAGAGATGTTTTGATTACTGCACACTGCACTCTTGGCCATCTTTCCCTCGGGCACAGTTGCTTTCTTGCCCTGCTATTGCAGAGGGGCAACACAGAGAACTCTCTCAGTCAAGTGAGGATTCACTCACTTATCCCTGCTTTGGTGGTCCTGCTGTCTCCCCATGTGCTTTTGTCATTCCATGGAATCCTGGCAACACTACAGTGTGCCAAAATCTGCTGTCACAAGATATTGTGGCATGACCTGCAGGGCTTCAAGTCTGCAGGGGAGCTCAAGAGAGTACAGAGCATCCCCAGACCACCTCCACTTACCTCAGCCACAGGATGACCTTACCACAGTAAAATGTTATTAGCTTATTACCTGTATTAGCTTAAGCAGTCTGTATTTATTTAAGGGATGTTTATAATATGTATTTTCCTGTCCCCAGTGTTTTCTTTTCAGATTTTAATGAGTTTTAAAAGTCTAAAGAACATATAAATATGACACTCAGCCTTGACTACAGAATTATGACCAGTAATTTTATAATATCCTACACCAAATTTTTAATTAATTTGGAGTTAATGTGGTGTGTCACACCAACATTTGGCTGTACAGTAAATGAAAGCTGGAATCTTTCCTACTCTGTGGGAGCCTTTGCTCTTTTGAAGACCTTCTCCACTCATATATCACCTGTGTCAAAATGTAAATAGCTTAAATATATTCAAAGCACAGAATGTAAAACTGAAATGAAAGATTTCAACAGCTATGTTTTGTTACTGCATGTCAGCATTATGCAATACTACCTCTGTTGATGTGTCTTTTTAAACAGTAAAGAAATCATATTGGCTGGAAAAATCCACCAGATTCCAAATTAATAGCAATTTTTTTTTTTTTAAAAAAAGGAACTATTTTTCTGATTTTGAAATCCTTTGGGATTTTCAATGATTGTAATTGAACTTCATGACAAAAATGTTCCAATAAAATCAATTTTTTTCTCAGGGCAAAAAGCCTTAGCACTATTTTATTGTTGAATGTATACTTTACTCCAAGAGGAGAATTAAACAGTATACAACTGGAAATGCCATATGCAATGCAGTCATAATTTTTTACTCTAAGTTTTTTTTATCTTGCACTTATCAAATTTCTTTACTCAGGGCAGCCTTAACGTTCTCCATGTATTTTAATTTGATGAACTTTGGTAATGCAAGCAGTCATTTTAATTTTTTTTAATTAAATTTACAGAAAAATCAAACTACCGGTTTTGCACAAATACAAAAAATGTTATTTATTTTTCCCAAAATGTTCAAAGGGACTTATTTTAATTATGTTTTTCTCTGTGTTTTCTCTGTCTTTTTTTGCCTTAGTGAGCACTGTTCAACTGGTTTATGAACATTTTCATATAAAATTATCCATAGATTTATTTGATTTACCAGGAAAAAAGGTAATTTTTTCATACTATGTATATATAAAGATATCATTAGCTATTTCACCATCTTTTGGTTATGTAATATATGTTTAAAAGGAAATATCGTTATGAAAAATTAGACTTTTGAGGAATGATGTTAATATTCTGTATCTTTGGGAAGGGGCCTCAGCCTTTTCCAACTCTGGGGAAAAAAAATGGAAAAGAAAAAAATAAAAATAGCCCATGTTGCATATTCCTAATATTTCATACAAAGTTTACCTGTGATATTTTTCACCAAGTGGGAATGAACGTGTGTTTCCATATGGAATATCTCTGTAATTACAGAAAAGTAAACATACAAGAGAAAAGGAGACAGAATTATAAAAGCTCACACGATTTATAAATCTCTCTGTATAAACTTTGCAGAGAAATACATGGAATTATATATAATGTGTTAAATGTGAAGATAAATTAGATTTGAAAATTTAAGAGGGAGATGTTAAAACATATTTTGCCTTATCAGGTTGTCATTTAAAAGACAGTGCAGCCTGTAGTAGAAGGATAAGAGGCAGTGCTTGGCCTCTAAAAAGGAATTTTTCATTTCTAAACAAATTGGAAAGCCTAAACTGACTTGCATTACACACATGACATTCATAAAATGCACACCTCTGAAATTGTATGCCTGGCCTTGCAGTGATGCATAAAGCTGTTGTCATTGTCCACTGCCTACTCCCTTATAAGAGAGCAGTGGAATGGGGCTGTTGCTGCTGCAAGTGGCAGGGATGCTGTTCCAGTCATGAGAGCCAAAGGGACACAAGGCAAATTTTAAGGGAGAAGTACGGAGGGGGTCCTAATACTGCTGCTATTAAGATGAGTTTGATTTTGAGAGTAACAAAGCAAAACCTCTGACCTGAACACCTGAAAATCTGAAAATTTCTGGCCTGTAACAGAAGCAGTAAATTTCAAACTGCAAACTAAGCAACACACTAGATCAAAACTGAGCTGTCATAAGCTGTGGGAGGTATTTCAGTCAGGCTTTATTTATGGAGACATAAAATGTGGGAAAGGTCTGTGCATAGGTCCCTATTGGCTAAACCATCAGTATTCCCTTTGGGTACAGACAGCTGCTGACAGAAAGACGATGTGGTTGTAGTGGAGACTCTTTCTTGCCTGAGTGCTTTGAGGCATCAGAGATACTGCAGGGCATTGGCAAGAGGAACAAGCAGATCAACAGTGGGCTGGTTTCAAACAGGTGTCTCAGCACAGGGAAGAAAGGTGTCTCAGCCTTTTACACTTTTGGGCCAACAGGATGAGACTGATTAGTTGAATTTGAAATATTTGGCCTAAGCTAGTCATCTAGGCTCTCTTTATGACAGTGACACAAAGAGGCATTTTGTCAAGACCAACTCTTTAAATATAAGATGGTCTAAAAGTCACCTTTGGTAGACATCCATCTCTTTCTTCTTAGGAGTGCAACAAAGTGGCTTTGACTAGAAGCCTGTGTGGTCAGTGTAAATCAGGAGAGTGGAATCCCATCATCACTGATGTTTGTCCTGTATGCCCTATGATGTACCATAAAGAAGAGTGAGAACACTTTGACTGTCTGAAAAGATTCTGACAATTATCTGAAGGAGGGCAAACAGTCAATGTGTTTTCAAAAAAAAAAAACGCTATGTTGCTAATTTGTGTAAAATGTTTATTTTTTTCTGAAAATATGGAGAGTATTGCTCCCTAAATTTACTGCATACTGTTCAGTTCTGCAAAGGGAATCTCTTACATCACATACTTTTTTAATGACACAGAAGTTTTTGGGGTCTTTTTTATTTGAGAGGTTCTTTCCGTAGTGAGTATCTTAGGAAAGTTAAAAGGTGAAAATCCTACAGTACTTTGAATGATGCAGGCAAAATTCCCATTGAATTCAGCTGGGGTGGAGGACAGATTGAAAGATCTGGATGCAAGTAATTATCATTTAAGCATCTGTTACTGATGAAAGTATTTGCCAACATCTCCTCAGTGGCTTGATCTATTTGGTTTTGTATTCTGCAAATGCTGACCATGCAATGAGCAAGTTGCTAAGCAAAGAAAAGCCATAGAATTTGAGACACCTCACAGGAAGGTGCATACAGTCTCTCTCAGAAGTGCTTGCAAATCATCTGTGTGCTTATCTCAATGCAAGTAGCAGTATTTCAGAAAGATGACTGTAATTTTTCCTTGATGGCTCTTTTGGCCCCTTACAGATAGAATGGTCATGTACTTTCCCTTGAAATTCAGTTATGACAAATTTTTATGACTGTTTCTATTCTCAGGGATAAGAAAATTAAAGAATGCAGCTGTAAACTGTAAGTATATTGATATCTAAGTGGACTGATTCAAGCAGAAATGCACTGCCCTGTTCACACATTGAAAGGAACTTGCCATCTTTCAAACCATGATTAGAGAATGGCAATTTTCATTAAGCTTAATTTAGAGCTGAAGATGAAAACTGTGCAAAATACTGAAAAAAGTCTGAGAAACTGTTCAACTATCCTAAGAGACTAAGTCACTCATGAGGTTTAGATTTCATCTGCACTCTCCTGTGAAATGGAATGCAGATATCAAAGTGACTATAGTATCACTTCATGTGGCAATTCAGGGATTGGTATTGGGGCTCAAAATTCTCAGTTCTATATATTAAATAGATTATAACAGAAAGTAAGTTGAGAAGTTTCTAGGTAATATAGATTTTTAATGTCTCCAAGCACAATATTTTTCATGTCTTTAGCTGTCTGCCATTAGTTACATTGTTTAGATTCTCTATAGATTTGTTAGAAAGCATATACACTTTTTGTCTTTTTTTTTTTTTTTTTTTTAATTGAGCTTAAATATTTGAATAGTTTGTGAGTAAAGAATTAAAGCTGGGAAATTATCGCATCTTTTCTGAAAGCCGTGTGAGAGTTCAACACTTTTAAAAATAATGTTATTCTTTTGACAATAAATTTTCTCATGCTGCAATAACATTCTTTTTCATATACTGAAGCTCTGAGAACTTTGGCAGTTTCCCATCCCCAGGGTTCATTTTTTTTTTTTTTTTTTTTTTTTTTTTTTTTTGGAGGGAATATTTTTTGTGTTCTTTTGTTTTGTTTTGTTTTTGTTTCAGTTACTGAAGGTTCACATGTGCTGAGCATAACAGGGTTTCTGGGCTCATACAAACCCTAAAACTCAGAGCAATACTCAACCATAACCATGAGTTCTCCATGGCTTGGAACAAAACAGTAAACTTTCTGTGGAGCTCAGAGGTAGGATTAACTTGACAGGCAGTTTATACCTTAGAATTTCAGCCTGAGCTCATTTCGAGGGTCAGTAAAACTTGGAAAATCTTCTTGACAAATCTGGGACAAATTGAGGATTATGAAGACAACTCAAAACACACCCATCTCTAAAGAGGCAAGTAATCTCTCCTGTGTCTCTTTTGTCCTCCAAACCAGTTGCTACAGAAAGAAGGGAATTTCACATGGCTGTGAAGTTCATAAAAAAATGTACACAACCCGTTCAGAAGAAAAAGGCTTAATTTTTCTTATGCTTTTTACAGTTCAGCTGTTCTATTTGTCCCACACTCAGCTGAAATATTTCTGAGTTATACTTACATTAAAGAAATTCAGGCCTAAAATTCAATGCCAATCAAAGTGTATGAAATCTCTCTCAAACAAATGAGTCTTTATTTTTTTCATGTCTGAATGCACCTAACTACATATGAACTCATTCAAGTTATCTTTAAGTCCAGATGCTGAAAAAAAAACCTACTAAAAAAGAAGTGTCCAGTCTTTCATTATTTACATACTTAATGTTGTTTGATTCAGAAACCACAATATAAATGTTTTCTTTTAAAAAATCTGTAGGCATCAATACATATATAAATATTCTACAAAACCATCAGTGTGCTCTCACCAAAAACAGATGCCTTGCAAATGTTTGGCTTGTTTTTAAAAAAAACACTTAAATCGTATTTTGAGGTCTGACATTCAAAGTGCAAGTGCTTTCAGAAGAAATACATCTAAAATATATATTTATACATTTTTCATACGTCTATAGGAAATAGAAAGTCTTTACTTAATATTCAAAAAATCCACTGTGGTGCAGGTGTACAGGACTTTCCAAAAATTACTTGGGAACAAGACGAATTTATCCAAATGTCCCCTCTTACAGGAAAGTTCATTCCGCTGTCTACCGCGTCCCAGCAGCACAGTGAATGCCTTCAAGTTTCCCAGCTCCTTCCAAGGGGAGCATTCCAGAAGGTCTCCAAGCAGGCAGCTCCGGAGGCTCCGGCAGGGCCAGGGGAGTGCGAGCTCCGGGCAGCGCAGCTCTCGGCACGGGCTGCACTGCTCCGGGCTCGCCGCCACCCCGGGCTGCTGGGAGCCACAGCTGTCCATCCAAACCCGGGGCAGGGGCTGGCTTGGCTGCAGAGCTTGGCCAATGCAGCAGGTGCCATAAAGGGGAAAAAAAA
>VWYO01002353.1:28785-50453 GCA_013400275.1 Rhadina sibilatrix | reverse complement strand
TTCTGTACAAGTAAGCCTTCTGTTTGGTAATTGTTTATCTGGGTCAGCTGCTCGCTGAGAAGGACAGACTTGCTCTTGGCACCTGTCCTCAGAGCAGCGTGAGTCTGTCCCACGCAGCTTTGCTTCTTACAGGGATAAAACATAGTTCCAGTATGTCAATAATTTAAGCATAGGAGTTTAAGCTTTCATTACTTTCCTAAGTTTTCTTTTCCATGCTTTTGCAGTACTCACTGATCCACGTTGGAACATGGTCTTTTCATTATTTGCTCTATTTTCGGGGTAGCCATTTCAGGTCTATCGTTGCTAAGCTACAGAACAACTAACAGGGCATTCTCTAGAAACACTCATTGAGTGTGCTAGGAAATTAGGGAAAAAAATCACAATTAATTTTAAACAGATGAGGCAGGATTCCTCCTTATTCTGACAAGCCTAAAATTTGGGCGTCTGGTCTAAAATAATCAGTCTTACATCTCCTCATCAAAGGAGAGACTTTGCCTTTTTAAAAGAACAGTTTGTTTCACCATAAGTTGGGCAGCTAAAATACGTGGACCTTAGAAGGTGCATATCTCTTCTTTTAACTTTTATGGGAATCCTACAAAACACACTGAAACAAGAAGGCCCTTTTGCATGAAATGGAGCCCGTCATTGGTATCTGCATACAATGTGAACATACCATGCTGAAAAGTTATTTCACTGAAGGGTTTCTTAATAGCTCAGCAAGAAATAAATAGTCTGAGCTGGTTAACAGCAAGCAGCCTCCCCTACACAGAGATTTTCAGCATAGTCGCCTCAGCTGTTGTGAAATATATGCCTATGTAATTAAAAAATGGCTTTCATGAGCAAATACAAATGTGTAAAAAAGATGTGTTAAAAGCAAAGACAAATGAACACATGATGAAGTAATTAGAAACAGATGACAGTATACTGCTGTTTGAAAGGAATGTTTTTCACTTGGGTGAATTAATGTACAGAGACCCACAAAGCTCTTAGACATGGAAGAAGGCTTATAACACATAGCAAGAAAAGAAACAAATAATTTAAAAATTCTTCCATTGCTCTTTCAACAGTGTACAAGCACTACAAGGACAGTATTCTTTTTCTGTACTTCTCCTAACTTAAATCACATTGCAAAGCATAAACAATACATTTTACATAAAAACATAATACACATGCAGAATCATTTTTTCTGAGAAGGCAATCTGCCCATGCTTTCCATGTAAGTCTAAAATGGTTTCTCTTCTACTTTTCTTGGCAAAAGTGGTATTAGGCACACACCAGGATTTAACCACTTTAAGTCATAATATTCTTTGGCCAAACTGCACTGAAGTCAACGTAGCTTATACTTTGGGCTCCTTTATTTTCAAGGTCCTTTGATATTTCAGAGGATAGTTTACTCTTCAGATCTTCTCTTCCAGAAAATCAAAATCATGTTTTGTTATTTCCCTCTCCAACATGATAATAAGTCACGGATTCCCTTGTGTTAACACCCAAGGACATGTGAGGCAGGAGCCTCTGCAAGCAGCTTTTTCTGTGTCTGATATTCTCCCACTAATGTCTAGGACACCAATTTCTAAACATTACACAATAATGCACATTTAAGTCCAGCTTTTGGGTAGAAGCCAAACATGAGAGTTTCGTGACCAGAAGGTCAGAAAACAGGCAGGACTGTTTCCTGGACACTTAATGGCATTTGGCTTTATAGCTTAATTTCATAATATGTAAAGACTCTTCAGAAATCTTAATTACATTCTTAGCAAGGAAAGAAAACAATCTCAAATACTGGATTAAATCCTGGAAATGGACAGTTCTAGCAATATGGTATTTAATCTTCTAAATGTTGGTAACTGTTGAACAGAACAGTATAAGGAATATTATATTTTTGGCCATGGGCCTTTACTAGAATTTGTAATGTGTTACATGAAGAGATCAAACCACATGGCACACACAGTCATTTGTAGAAAACTTTCCACTTCTTCGTGCTCTGAGACTAATGTTAAGATCAATTCTCATGGATTTCAGGAGGGAGAGGCAGCTGACCACAGATTTGGCTTAGAAATCAACTCTTTTACATCAGGGGCCATTCTTTTCTAGAGGGCAAGTAAATATTTTTACAGACATGAATGGAACTGGACACGAGATGATCTGGGACATCAATCAAAATGAAATTGCTTCTTAAGTGAGATGTGGAAAGAAGATAAGACCATTTTATTTGATGCTAATATTATGATGTGTTCTTGTAGAACAGAAAGGATCTCACAGCACTGCAGAGAACTTACAATCTAAGTGATAAAAAAGTCTAAATGCAGAAAAACTACACTTGCTCCCTAGTGTCATCTGCAACAGGACAAAGAATGTTGGCTTCTCGAGAGTAAACCATTTTATAAAAATGTCTTTCTTCTTGGCCCCAATGTTTTCCACCCATCCTGCAAAAGAGAGCCTACTATAACTGGAAGTGAAATTGCAAGACCATGAGGGTTTATGAATCTGTAAGGGGTTTGTGAATATCAATCTATTTAAAAACATTTTTTCTGGAAATTATACAAATAGGTTTCTTATTGAAACCTAAGATAGATAAAATTATAAACAATTAGTTGAGTTGTTTTTTAAGCTAACTCAATATTTGCATCACCATTTTGTAATTTGTAGACAAACTTACTTTAAACATTCCTGCTTCTTTTGACAAGCCTGGTAGTTGGGAATCTTCTATGTAAAATACATAGAAGTTCTGACATTCCAATGGCTTTTTTACATTTACATTTCCTGACTCAGATGTTGTCAAAAGGTGTCCTTCACTGTATCATATTAAATTTTGACCACTTATTTAGCAAATTACAAAAAAGGCAGCTATCAATCATGGACTTTCTATTTATTTTCTTACAGATGGTCCAAATACTGGAACTTTTATCTAGAAATTTTTGCATGTAAATTAATTTTAGCCTTGCATTTCCAATGAGAAGAAATGAGAACACATATAAAGTTTTTAAACAGAGAGAATAACTTCATAGCTTATAAATCTGCTTGCTGATTTCGGTCAGTTTTGTCAAGATGTAGACTGTCCAGAGACATAAACAATCATATGTAGTCTATGAAATGGGTGTCTTTATAAATGTTTAAGGGATCATTCCCATAGCCAAAAAAGAGAGAAGATAGAGAATAAAAAGTTATGATGGTGGTCCCCAAGATAGTATATAGGTGTTGAATGGTTTGCATATCAGAAAAATTGCCGAGGTTCATTTGACCAATCATATGTAAGTTGAAAGCCAAGATGTGGCTTTAAACAGTTACTTCTTTGATTCCAGAACTCTTGACTTTACTGATGTCTACCCATCAGCATTGTACCTTGAGTCTATCACTTCTTATCTAAGCAGTGTAAATCTGTTTAAATAGGCATTCCTGACCTCAGCAAAATGGAGAGAAGTCATTCCAAACCTAGTATCTCTCTAGGCTGGTTGGTTTTGTCACTGTAAGTATGTTCACTTTCTGCTAAGCATAAAGGATGCCTAACCTGTACTTTCTTTGAAGATATTCCATTTGATGTGAGCACAGAAGGAGGCAGCATCAAGCTACAATGTCGCCAGGAGAATTCTCAGTTACTGAGGTAACATTTGGAAGATTTACAGCTTCTAGAACCACCAGACTGAACTCCTTAAAACTCTGGGGAAAATGTCCTCTTCTTATACTACAAAGTTTACACAATTTCCCTCCCCCCTTGTTTGTGTGATTCAGAAATGAGTTCTGCTCTTACCAGCTGCCTTTATGGGTGGCATATTCATGCTTTGTGTGGGAAACAACCCCACGCAAGTAGAGGATAGACAAGATGACCTAGTACTTTAAGGCCCTTTTCTTCTAGCTGTGCTAGCTGACATCATTTGTGGTATGACTCTTTGAATTCCAGGCTCTAAATATGAGAGATTTATGAGTGCACAAAACACAAACCTAGCAGCAGCTGAAGCCTGCCTTCTTAAGCTGTTTTGGTAGTCCATGGAGAAGGTGAAAGAAGGTGGAGGTTGTTTGAAGCAGACAGTTGTCCTCTGGAACTGCTACTGCCTTAGGGAGTGAAATGCACGACAAAATAGGAATAGGATCATAGATTCAGAATATCCTGTCTTGGAAGGGACACACAAGGATCATTGAGTTCAACTCTGATGGTTAATATTAGGTTTCATGAGTATCTTCCCCTAATTGTTGTGGTCAGTTCTTTTGATTCAAAGGAGTATTTCCAAAGAAAGCCACAGGTGTTTGCCTTAAAAAAACTACTGGTTGAGGACTCTAGATGGATGAAGCTTGTGTGACCAGAGGTTAGAGAGTGGCTCTCTGGCAAGCAAATGCTATAAATCCAATTAACTTCCCAAAGCAGTGTGCAGGAAATGCATTCATCACAAAAATCTGCAAAAGGTATTTTATTTCATTTTATTTGTTTTGTTTTATTTATTTTATTTTATTTTATTTTATTTTGTGAATTAAAATATTACTTATGTTCATTCTTTAAAAGAAATAAAATCAAAAACATGTTAATGCAGAAACTGACTTGCTAAATACAGCTTCTGGAGGAGCAAGGGTAAAGAGTCATAATTCAGAAAATTTGAGGCCCATTGTGACAATTTAACACAGTTGTTGGTTATCAGGAGTTTCTACACAATATTGGAGAGACAGGGAATTACAGTCATCTCCAGCCTCATGGGTTTCAGATCAGGAGCATCATATACTTTGGTTGGCCCAACTGGAGCCAGAGACCATCATAAATCATGGCTTTCTCTTAAAGCTAATTGAGTTCACCCATTTTTTCCTCCATTAGATGCATGCAGAGAATTTGCAACACAATATTTAAGTCTATCATCTTAAAATGAGACTCTGGGCAATTTTGAATGTCACTCTTCATCTTTAGCTTATTCTTTTCCAGGCCTCTGTAAGGTAGCTGTGCCATTGTCTCAGCAAGTATGAAACCACAGACACATGAGGCACATACCTCAGGGTTTTTCTCATGCACATACATGCAAACAGATTAATACAATATTAAAGCCAATGGAGTAAACTTTATATTAACTTCCTCTCTCTTGTAATAGGAGGAGAATTCAGCCTTGTTATAAATGGTCCAATTTCACTGTATGTGTGAAATGTAATCATATTCATAGAGCTGCATCTGCAATGTAATTACCCTAGCAGGTATATCAATATGTAACTTCATGTTGTCTGGGTGGAAAGCTTCAGGAGTATAAACTATGTTAAACAATAGCTATTTTATCTTCTTCCATTTTGCAGAGGAGTATTGGTGGAATACAATTACTCTTAGGAACATAGTACAACTGAGCTCTACAAGGCTGGAAAGAAAAGTCCTCAACATAATAAAAAGAAAAGAATATTATTTCATAAGAAAGTTAGTGTTGGATGAAATTTGGCTTCCTTTTTCTAATCTTATCTAAATCCATCTCTAGCAAAAATCAGCGCAAAAGGAAGCGTTAAAATGCATTTTATTTTTCTGCACATTTTTGTTTAACAGTTTGAATGTATTTCTCTGTACTATAGCTTGCTTGAACAAGTACTTTTTGTTGTAAACACTTTCAATTGTTTAGACAAACTAAATGTCAGCCAGCACTAAATGCATTTGCAACAAGAAATAGACCAAATCAAAATAATGGCAGATGTATCTCAGGCAGCATTAAAGGACTTTAAACTGCAGTGTATCCAAAACAAAAAATCTACATCAAACATAGAAACACATGGTTAATCTGTTACATCTGTTTAGTTAAGTGATGGCCTTAATTACTTTTAGTCACCCATGACTTTCATGAGCAGTCTCCACTTTAAATTTAGATTCAGACATTTTTCCATTTCTCTAATTAGGATTTATTCATGTGTAAACAAGCTCGACATTGGTTTACCCACATACATTTATGTTTTTTACTGTGTGGCCTTGCAGAGCAATTCCTGCATGTTTTCAGCCTATTCATATAATTGCCTCCTTGTCCCACATGTAAACCTCAGCAGTAACTTGTTGACCAGTGATTTTAATCTTTTTTCCCCATAAATTGGTTTTGAAAATAATATCCATACCTTAAACCTTGATTTTCGTAACCATCTTTCTGATAATCAGAAAGATGTGCTTTCTCATTTATCCCTTCATCTCAATATACAGAACGGGTATATGTCTGGGTTAGTTTTTCCTTCCTTCTCTTTTCCACATCATACTCGGAGTGGATGGAGCATGGAGAGATTTCAGCAGGCAGAAGAAACTTCCTAATAAAACTTCTCATGTGACTGTTGCTAGCTGCTGACATAATGATCAGCATGAGTTTCTTTAAGGGTTACACACTTTCTGGTATGGTCTTTTATTCAGTCATCTCCGGAATGATTTCGGAGATCATTCCGAATCAGGCTGAGCACGTATTTTCAGGTTTAACCCTTAAATGAACTAGATTAGACACAAAACATTGATTTGGTGGACCTAATACTGCTGAGAATCCTTCAAAATAACGTATTCTGGGACGTGAAAATGAGATTTTAGCATCTTGCCATGATTTCTCTCCTTGTAGTATCATCTCAGTGCCCCTTGTAAACAGGCAGAACATCTTGTGAACATCTATGGTTTTGAGGGTCCTCAAACTGTGATTTACCATGTGTTCATGAGCACCATTACTGATTTGCAGAGGAAAGAATTTAAGTATTGAAGTGGCTGCTCCAGAAGATGTCAGTTGTGTCAAGGACTCCACAGTATTCCATCACAACAGTGAGAGCAGGCAGAAGCCAATACATTCATGTGACACCTCATATGACACTTCACAGTTAGCAGATACTGTAAGCAATGAAGCTGAGTGCTTTATACTATTTTTCTCATTTAGTTTTATAAACCTCAATTTTTAAGGTCTTTCCATTTGCTGCAACATTATCTACACCTAGGTGCACATTTTACAACAGTGAAATAAGTGGTTATCTATTGTATAAACTATGCAATTATATGGTGGTTTGAGTAAAATAACAAATCTTAATTAGAACAATTTTCCTATTTTAAAAGCTTAAAATTTGTAGCTTAAAAATAATCCTTACTTGAGAAAAAAAAAGCTTTTGGTTTGTGGTAAATTATATATCCTCCCTTCTCTGTTTCAAGTATAATCTTCTTCATGGACTACCTGTAATTGTAATTTAGCCAGGTGGTATCTGGTTGCTACAGCCAACAGTATTTGAACAAAATTAGAAATGCTCAAAACTAATTCCATTGTCAATACCTGCATTATATGAATGTTCAAATTAATGCAATCAGGTTAAGACAGTTTTTTATATAAAGCACATTTATTGATACCTGGAGCATCTCCACTGTCACTGGACTTACACAGCCTTTAGAAAGTCGAAATCTTCAATTTAGATTCAGCTATTATGCTATTTTTGAACTATTAGCAACTAATCCTTTCCATACCATTACCACCTCTCGATGTAGCTGTCAAATTTGGCCTAGTCCTCCAGTCTGTACTAAAAATTTTCAAATCCAGACATATGTATCCAACTTGAGCAGATGGGGAATATTGTTAGTCTCTGAAACTCTGCTGACAGAAGGCAGCCTTAGTTTATGAGATCAGGGAGAACCTAGGTTATAAGAAACTTACCCATCCATACAACATACGGGGGTATTTTAACTGAGTACCATCTCTTTGAAGTGTGCTTAAGGAATGGAAATGAATGACAATTTATATCTTACTTGCTCTGTTCAAACTATTACCAAAAGGCTATTGGTAAGAGAAAAGGAGAAGCAAGGAAAATGTTTGTGGGTGTGGATATCTTAGTGTAGGGAGCAGGCAGTGGCAGGACCTCTTGGCATGGTTTTGTAAGGTGGCAATAGCAGTTGAATATAGCAATAATAGCTTCTAAAAATAAATAAATATTAAATAATAAGGTGTTGAAAAGATATAAAATGAGAGAAGACAAAGCACTTACCATACTGAGAATCAGCAGAACAAATGTGAGCAGGTTCCTATTCACACACTATCTTTTTTGCAAGGAAGCAGACAGAAGCCTTTTGACTGATTTTAAAGTCACTTGTAAACTAGCTGAGCCCATATCTAAGTGTGGCTTGCAAATTAGCATCTTTATATTTGTCCTTCTCTGGAGTCTTTCTTAACCCATGTAGAAAAGACCACCCACAAATGTCATGGGCTCAGAATGGGCATTGGAAGGAACAGAAAGAAAATGCTCAGGTTTCGACCATGGGAGAAAGTGAGTTTAAATATTTTTCAGAAAATCACTTACAAAATACGTAAATAAATAATTTTTTTTAAAAAATCCATTTGGACTTTGGTTGTTTATTTTGTTTTTGTTTTGTTTTAGGTGGTTTGTTTTGTTTTTTGTTGTTGTTGTTTTTTGGGGGGTTTTTGTTTGGTTGGTTGGTTGGTTGGTTGGTTGGTTTGGTTTGGTTTGTTTTTTCTAGACACAGCCAATACTGGTCTCTTATTTCCAAACAAAAGAAAAACCTCTTTCTCTGCCCATCATCTATGACCAAATTTATCTATATTTATTTTAAATAATGCCCAGGATTTTTGCTAGCAGCTTCCACGCACACATCCTAGTCTCCATATTTTTGGATTAAGATTGTGCAAAAATCCACTTTTGAGTAAAGAAGTCACAACTATAGTTTTTGGGGAATGATTAACAAGGTGGTTTGTTCTGCAATTTCTTCTGCAGATTTTTGTGTGTTTACACAAGACAGTTTTGCCTACCTGCTCTCAGATGGCTGGTTCCTTCTTTGTGTCTTAATAGAGGTAGGTTATGATACTTTCAAAACAATGGTGATTTTTCTGTGCACGTAAATTTTTCCCCCCAGATCTCCTCTTTCTCTGATGTGACATTTATACTATGGAGTTTTCATTTGTTGGTTTGCTTTAGGACCCAAGCCTGGCTCATCCAGAAGTGACTCTGAGCATCTGGACTTGGTTTTCTGCCATTTTTCTCCTGATCAAATCATCTTGTGTGTAGACCCGAGTGTATTCTATACAATCAAAAATGTGTTTCATTTTCTAGTGAATCACTGTGGCTGCCAAATACAGCCCCAATGGCAGTCTGAAAAACAGAGTCTCCTAATGGGAACAGAGAATGCAGAAATGTTTCCCTGAGGCACCTGCCAGAAACCTGCTGATGCATCATGCGTTGGAAAATAGTTGGCAACAGCAATTTCAGGCATAGTGAGAAATGTTGCCTTTACAGAGAGTTCTTTAATTTCTTTGGTATGTCCATAAAAACATCTCAGTCTTTCTACCCTCACCAGTTAGTTCACCTACTTGACTAATCCTTCCAATCATTTTAATGACTCTCGGAAAAAGTTTGCTTATTTATTTTGCTTCAATTTAAAAACAAAATAATCTTATTCAAGGCAGGAGTCATGGGCACCTAGTAAAAATTGGCCTAGTAAAGACTTTGCTGAAAGATCCCTTTGTAACTCAAAGACACCCTGGAATTCTTAGGGGTTTTTTCCCTCCCCTTTCAGTGAGTGTACTTTTAGATAAAATCATTAGATGAACATTAATGATTATCTCATTAATGGATACCTTTCTACAAATAACTAGCTTTGGAACTAAAACACAACATGCAGCAGAATGCTTTTTTAAGGGGAGGACTGTCTATCCTGATTAGGAATGACTTATTAACAGAGGTGCAGGTTGTAGAGGAGACCATCTCAGCATTCATGGAACTGCCTGCTCACAAGACTGGTTAAGCCTGCTCATAGCATCTGTCAGTCCATGGTTATCTAATGCAACTTCCAGACAGGATTGAAAAGCTAGACTAGGCCAACATCTCATTGCCCACTTATCTGATCTCAATCCTCCAGCCTTCATGGAATGGGACAAGGATGGCTTACAACAGAGTCACAGAATCATTCAGGCTGGAAAAAGACCTCTAAGATCATCGAGTCCCACTCTTGACCAATCACCATCTTGTCGACTAGAACATGGTATTAAGTGCCATCTATTTCTTGAATACCTCCAGGGATGATGACTCCATCATCTTCCTGGTCAGCCCATTCCAATGCTTAATAATCCTTCCCATGAAAAAAATTTTTCCACATGTCCAACCTGAACCTTCCCTGTTGCAGCTTTAGGCTATGTCTGCTTATCCTGTCACTGGTTTCCTGGGAGAGAAGACTGACTCCCATCTGGATCCACCCTCCTTTCAGGGAGTTGTCAAGAATGATAGGGTGTTCCTCCCTCTAGTCTCCTTTTCTCCAGACTAAACAACCCCAGTTCCCTCAGCTGCTCCTGATGGGACTTAATTACTAGAAGTTTCACTAGCTTCATTGCCTTCTCTGGACAAACTTCAGAACCTCAATGGCCTTCCTGAAGCAAAGGGCCCAGACCTCGACACCAGACCAGGATTCGAGGTGAGGCCTCACAGTGCAAAGTAGAGAGAGACTGTCACTACTTTGGTCCTGCTGGCCACACTCTTCCTGGTACAGACCAGGATGCCACTGCCTTTCTTGGCTACCTGGGCAAACACTGGCTCATCTGCTGTTGACTGGCACCCCCAGGTCCTTTTCTGCCAGGCAGCTTTCCAGCCACAATTTCCCCAGCTTGTAGTGCTGTCTGGGGTTGCCTGGTGGCCAAAGTGTAGGACTTGACATCTTACCTTGTTGAACCTCATATAACTAGCCTCAGTCCCTCTATCCAGCCTGTCCAAATCCCTTTATAGAGCCTTCCTATACTCCAGCAACCAAATGATTGCATAACTGATCAGCTCGGTTAATATTTCTCTGCAGATAAATTTTGTTTCACACCAAGATAGAATCTACTTCTTTGGTGCATGGCAGGATATGTCTGGGATGTATTTCTAAAATGATGTGACATCTTCTGCCATTTAAGGCCACAAATTAGTAGAAGAAAAAGCATTGAGGAAGGTTCAGAGCAGAATTATCCATCAATCTGAATAATGATGGCATCTGCGATTACTCATGCTGGGACAGAAGTCACAAGAACCATTAATTCTCATGCTTCAGGACATAATTGAGCAACAGTTGGAGTCAGGAATAATTTCCTCTATGACAGACCATTGCACAATTTTGTGTATTAGGGAGATTTATGTTTACATTTGAGATGGCTGGCATCAGCTCAGTTGAAGACAGGAGGTCAAATTAGATGGTCCTCTGGCTTCTTCTGTAGTAATTATTATGTTTGTACACTGATACAATTGTTGTAAAAATCCCAAGCTGTCTCGGGCATCATGTAGGAAATAATGGCTGCTTCTTCATTCTCATTTTTTCCATCTGCTTTAGATAACCTGGAAATTAATACCAGTTGACTCTGTGGTTACTTCTTGAACCAACAAGTAGCAAAATGAGGAAATGGAACTGCAAGTTACCATGCAACAAATAAACATCTTCCATATCGGTGTGTTTACTTTTACCAGTACTTGCTTTTAACAAATACCCCCTATTAGGAAGACCCATCTCAGAAAACATTCCAACATCTTTGGTATCACTTCAGTGTCTCACAGTGAGTAGTTGTATCTCTGTGATTTCTTCTGGCAGGATTTCCATGAACCACCAAGTGGAAATGATGGGAATGGAAATTCAGATAAGAAAAAGTAAGTAATTTAAATATAACAATTATGGAGGTTCAGTACTGCACTCTTTTTAAAAGAAAACCATGGTGATGTTGATTGTCTAGCTAATTCAGTACGCAATGTTGTATGAGTTCAAATTCAGTGCTAGGTGATTTGGTTGATGCTGATAATGCAAGAAAATCATGAAAAAGAAAATTTGGTCTCCCCCAATATTTCAAGTCTTGCAAACTGTGCAAAGTTTTAGGATCTATATTGCCACTCTCATTAAGACAAAGAAGCTACAAATTGTTTTGAACACTAGCAGAGTAGGTAAATTTTTCAAATTCAGTTCCACTTCACACTCATAATTGAACATTTCTTTTAGCTGATTTATTCTTTGACTCGTCTGTATGGTAGCAACCAGACTCAGCCATTGTCCGGTGTAAGCACAAAAAGCATGAATGAAGTCAGAGGAATGGTCTGTAATTATCTAGTACAATTTGAAGTTGACAGTACTAGTTTTTACAGTGCCTTAGTCAAGTGTTGCTTGACTTTGATTCTGCTTCTTAAGGGTAAAATTCAAGTCAGTACAAATCATAAAACAATTTAATAAAAAAAGAATACCTCTAAAACTATTTATTCTTTGACATAATAAATAATAATAATAAAAAGAATAGAAATAATAATATAATAATAATATTAAAAATTATGCTATATTAACACTGGGGATGACTTTTCTCCTCCTGAAGAGAGGAATTTTAATCTCCAGAAAATGCCTATAGTTATTCTGAATGTACATCTTATTATCATAATAACAGACAATAGTTGGGATAAAGAGAAATAAAAGCAAAGAAATAAAAGGTATTGCAAACAACATAGATGATTAAGTCATAAATCAAGTCACTTTACATTTATGTAAAGCACTCTATTCAGAGTATTTCCAGGAAAGCTGTTCTGAAAGTCTACAAATTCAGACTTAATTTGTATGCTACTCTTCCCATTTCCAGGTTTATGTTTTTCAGAACTCAATAGTTGATTACCAGAGAAAATACATTGAAAATTTAATTTTAGTAAATAACCTTTAAAATACTCTATAGAGGACATGCAATATGGATTATAAAAATATTTATTCTGTAAATTACAATTTCCAAATAAACAATCTACAGAGAAACATTGACCAAATAAAATAATGTTTAAGCTGAAATATTTTCCCTATTTCTTTCTGTGTATCAGATAAAAGGAAAATTAAGGGGGGAAAAGAAAATTAAGGTGGAGGAAACTCAACAATAATTTCTCTTTCTGTCTCCCACCACCTTTTTTATCATTGTTGGTATTCCTGTCATCTGTTCTACATTAGATTAGTATCTCTTCATATGTTCTCTAACCAGTTCTTGTGAGAGATAAAGGGAGACTGAAAATAACTGAAACACATAAAGGCATTGTGATGGGCATGATGGGAAAGACAGGCACATCATAAATCAGAAATGATAAGAGGTTTTTGAAGATGTGAAAGAGCAAATTTAATACTTTAGAAATTTCCTCTAAATTAATTTTAGCTGTTTAATATCTGCACTATTTTCCACAAAAAATAGTGAAAGGAGTAAATTCAAGTTTATTGAATTTCAAAGAAGGAAAGTCAAGTCTCTACCCCATTAAGTTATTTTATTTTTGCTAATTCTTTATTATTTACCTATACTGACTCTGCAGCACCGCACAGCATAAGATTCCATAATCTCTAAAGCTCTTGATTTGCTCCAAGAATATTTTATTGCCTCCATATATTTTCTAATTACAAGCTTTTAGTTTAAAGGCTAATTGGCATCTTCTTAAGCTGAGTTCTGATCAACAGCTCTCTGCATTGTCATATCAGCTGGCTTGATTTAATTTATCTATCACAGACTTTAGGGTTAAAGGACCCTTAAGTAGCTTGTGTTCATATACAAAAAGCCTGGAGTTTTCAAGGAGGACAATTTAGAAATTTGACATTGACTCAGGTTCTCTGGCTTTTTAGAATACTTCAAAAAACCACAATTTTTGGAAATATTTTGAAACCCAAGCCAGAAAGAGAGATATACTAATGACTGAGTTTCAGTCTCTCAAGCTGACCAAGACCAACTTCTAACATCCATACTTAATAGCTTTAACCACTTGCATCACATTGTTTAAGCTAACTGGAAGACTTCCTACCTCAAATAAGCACATGCCTTTAAAAAATCAGACATACACTATATGTGCAAATAAATATTCTAGTTTAACTTTCAAGAAAAATGAAAAAAAAATAATTAAGAGTAACAATAATTATTGTTTAAGGTTTTTTGGTTTTTTTTTAATCAATTCTAATTATTTTTAATATTATGGATAATATGATGAATAAGCAGTCAAAAACAATTATGCCATTTGCACTGAAAACGTAATTTTATGGAGCCCAACACTGAAATAAGTGTCTGAAAAGTACTTTTTACCTATGAGAAAGCAGTCCTATAGATATAGGAATAGCATCCTTTTTTCTTCCTCCTTTTGGCCTTGCTCAGTAACATATTCCTGGCTCCTTCCTGAATCTGTACCAAGATTCAGCTTTGTAATTCTTTCACATTTAGACTGTAACTCTTGACCATGGTAACCCATGTCAATCACATTCACTGGAAAAATTAATCTTGCTTTAGTACCTGAATATCATTCCTTCAGGAACCGGGACTAGTTTTGTACCAAAGCCAGACAATAGTTTTAGAACCATAGAATCATTAAATGGTTTGGGTTGGAAACGAGCTAAATAAAGATCATCAAATTCCAACTGCCCTGCTGTGGGCAAGGTCACCTTTCACTATGTCAGATTGCTTAAAGCCCCATCCAACCCTGCCTTGTAGAAAATGTCTTGGAGAAATTTGGTGAATAAATTTAAAATATAAGTTCTTACACTGTACACAGCTACTTTTCTTCTTTTCCTAAATCAGTCTTTCTCCCCTTGCCTCTCCCTGCACTATAGTTTGTCTTCTCCTTAGCCCTATGATCTGTATTCTGTATGTGAGAAATAGAATCTCATTGGTAAAATCAGACAGCTCATATCTCTTGTGCCTTCAAGCCTATTTGGACTGGTTTGAGCAGACCACTGATGACTGAGATATAGGGTATCTACCAGTTAAAATGGTATTCTGCTTCCTGCATATGAAGCCCTTCTTGAATTAATCTTAATGGTAAAGAAAAAAAAAATCCTTAACTGAACAGAAATGTCTGAAAACATATGGAGCCCATGATATTGCTAACTTAGACCAGATTCAGAACTAATCTGATACACATAAACAAGAGGTCTTTTAGGTGATGGTAAATAAATAGAAAACCACTATATGGAAATTATTTAGCCACATGACACTGAACAACAGCCTTGCTTAGAGTGGCTAATAGGTATGAGACTTATGCTAGGCCTCATTTAGATCATAGAAAGCCATACAAAAAATCAATCAGTTAAGAAAATTTAAAGTCTTCACAACAGAGAAAATTTAGCTTCCTGGGTCAGGAAGTCAGAGATATGCTTCAGAAGCCTTATGCTTGTCCTTGCTTGAATTAAAACATGGAAACCACACTAAGGAAAGAGCCTATAATTAATTAATTCTGACTCTTCTGTATATCCTTATTTACAAAAGAAATCATGTAAGTTTGAAAAAAGTAGGCAAAGACAGTTTAATGAACTCTGGTCTTTCTTTCACAGCTTGCTCTATCTCTGTAGTCATGTCTATGCTGAGCCCTTTCCATAACCATTCTGTTACTGAACCAGCACTTCTAAAACTGCTGTGCTGGTAGACAGCAGTGGAGAGAGACAATGGTATATAAAAAGCAGCTAGACTTTTGTCATCTCTTCCTTCTTGGAGCAAAGCCAGGTAGCATGGTAGGAAGGAGAAACAAAGGTCACAGTTTTCGTGTCCTTGCCAGTATTCCCACCACTGCCTCTGCACTGCTGTATTTCTAAACTGGGTAGAGACAGACAAGGATGGTCAGGTAAGGGCCCTGTCACTTGCTGGATCTCTGAGCTGGCTGAACATAAACCTTTCCAAACTGGAGACATATATCCACATTACTGTGGCTCTGTTGGCATGAGCTGTCCTTCAATCAGGCACTTTCACAGCGCTTGGGCTGCAGGTTGCATGTAACCCTGTATTTCTAGATTTTTTAGAAGGTTTAGCACATAGATCCAAATTTTGTGGCAGAGTAACCTGCTTTGGTCTTAACCAAATTCTTGTCCCCATATATTTTTTGAAAGAAACTGAAACTTGGACCCATATCTTAATTTTTCTGCAAGTCCTATTTCTCACCTTTGCAAAGGAGGCAGAATAGAATAAGATTTTGATGAAGAAAAGTATCTTCTTCTTCTTCATCTTCTTTTTTTTATCTCAGTTTTTAGGAATACCGTATATTGTAAGGAGGATGAAAACTCTGCACACATTGATTCATTGCAGAACATGAGGAAAAAATTCAAAACTGTATTGTCTTTTATAACCAATGGCAGAAATTTCACAGTTTCCAAAGGCAATTTAAATTACTGATGCATAAACATATTGAGATTAGTCTGTGCTCTGTTTATTTCTGGTGGAATGATGAAAACCATTGAGTGAAGGCCAAGTATCAATCTTAGTCAGCCACATTGTGGTGAAATAATTGCAGTTTCATTTATCCAACTCAATCCACCAGTCACGTGTACTGTCCTGGTAATTAAGTATTTAACATCCTTTGTTCTTTTGCCACAAAAAGCTGTGGCAAAGCAAAATTTGGATCAGGATGCCTTAAAACAGAACAGAAAGATGTTTTTATGATTATTTGCAAAAATTAATTCCTTATTTTTCAAAACTCAGTGAAGCAATTATGTCTTTCTATACCACTGCCAAAAATGCAGCACTTCATTTTCCTCTGTTCAGTGACTCTGGGCTTTTTTATGTAGGCATTTGCAAGTGGGAATACCTCCGTAAGGGCTCTTTGTGTTTGTTGTCTCACCTTTCTTTTTTTAAAAAAGAGTAGAATATGTGGTGTGGTGGTAAGATGATTACTGTGACAAGGAAATCTATTAGACAGCAATTTGGACTGCTCAGAGAAGTGATGGAATTCTCAGCGTTTATGATTGTAAAACTAAAATGGACATATGTGGAAGGAGCTACCAGCGGGCCTGGTTAGCTAAAAAAGCTGAGAAACAAAAAGAAACTGAGAAACAAGAAGATAAGGAGCCTTTTTCAAGGCTGTTACTAACGAGACCAAGAGAAGAAGAGAACAGAAGAAAGATAAGAAATTTGCAGCTGGATGTATTTTTAGAAGTTACTGTTACATTTTACCAATGGTGTTATGTTGATTTACTGTGGCCAATGGTTGGGATAGAAGAAGTGTAAACAATTGGAAAGTGTGTAAAAGATCGGCCATCTTTGCTAATAAACAGTTGCCACTTGAGACTGCTTTGAGGTCTCTTCATTGTGTCGTGACCACCTCGACACCAACATCCATATGGCCAAAAATATTCAAATGGGAGCAACTTCTTTCCAGGTATATGGGATAGAGACACAGATTTACTTTTATTAGCCATGATTTTATTTTAAGGAAAAATTTCATAAATTCTATTTGAAATATTGTCATTGAAAAGTGCTACTTAACCTCTGCAGGACAGATTTTTTTTTTTTTTTCCTTTCTTTCCTGTCTTCATTTGCTTCCATTTCCTTTAGAGAAAACCAAGAAAAAAAAATCTAATTAAATTATGACAATCTACTTCCAATGCACTCCTATTTCCTGAAGCCAGGAGTGCAAGATTTGTTGCCATGTGTGTCCCATGTCAATTCAAACCATTTCTTTTTCACTGTGATTCAGGTCAGAGCCTTCAACCAGACAGCTGTAAAAGAGTTTACAGCTCTTAAAACTGGTGGCTTGGAAACATGAAGGTGATTTGATTTTTCAAATAATATCTTATCATTCATTTTCATAAAATCAGCAATGTGTGTGTCCCTCTGGGTTTACTATTATTATTAATAACAATATTAATAATGATGATAATGATAATAATAATAATAAATTTTTGGTGGTTTTGTTTGTTTGTTCTTGTCAAATCTATGAAGTATGTGTTCAAAATACCTTTCTGTAGCAAAAGCCTTTCCTCTGTGAAGGAAAAAGACCTGCATTGCCAAGCCAATTTAGGTTGACTGGCAAGCTGAAGAGAATTGGGAAGAAGCTACATATCAAATTTCCTGAAACAAAGAAGTCAAGAAAAGGCTAAAAAAACTGACATAGCCCTAGAAAGAGCAGGAAATCTGGAGACTGGTTCCTTACTGAAAATATTTACAGTGATGAGACAAACACATTCTGCGTTTTAGCTCTTTTGTGCAGTAAAGGAGCTGTGTTGGTATAAACACTCCATTTCTGGTTTTGTGAGGATGCCCTTACCTATGATGCTGTGAGCCAGGCACTGAGTCTCTGGATGATAAACCTGGGAAGGGATGACACAGCCTCTGAAGGCTTGTGCAGCTCAGCTAGCCTAAGTCAGGGTCAGGAACCAGAGACCAAAGGGAAGAGTTATTTTGACTCCACTGGCTTGGCCTGCAAGCTCCTTGCAGGGCAGTAGAGAAAAACACAAGGGGATTTGATGAAGCATGGGATGGGGTATTTGCAGGACTATGGTAGGTAAACATGCTTGTCAAATCCTGTTGATTCAGTAGCTTCTTCTCTGAAGTGAGATAACAAAACACAGTTTGTTTGTCAGATGCAATTTTTCTCTTTTGGGTTTTTTTTTTTTTTCATTTGTTTGTTTCTTTGTTTTTCTGTGTTTTTTAGTTTGTTTTGGTTTTGTTTGGTTCATTTTTGTTTGGTTTTGTTTTTGCTAGTGTCAAACCTGTGGTAGTGGTTTGAACATCAATGAGTCTGCTTATGCTCTATTTGCTTTGGAAATACCTAGAGGAATATTATGCTGTTCCCTCAGTCCAAAGGAATATTGTATCAGCCACAAATTCACTGATGCTCTAGATATTTCCCATAACTGGACTCTCTAATAGTCAGACAAAACCGTAAACTAATGCAAACCTTCCCCAGAATCCATGCGATAAACAAATGTAAGCAACTAGTATTTAGTGAGCATGTTTCATACTTTTTAGCAAAGGGTGGATAACTCCTTCAAATCTGATGCTCAAATTCGATAAAATACACATTTATCTCTATTTCCTTTTCATGCAAAGAGAGTTAATTGCTTCATTCCTTTCTTTGGATCACCTCCAGGGTTATTTTTCTGGATTGCTGACTTACAGTATTCTCTTCTGCCTGTAAGACTAAGAGCAATAGTTTTAGCATAAAGATGCCCCATTCTATGAAAATGCACACATTTTTGAAAAACATATTTAATTAGGATATTTTTAACTTGGTTAACATAATATATGTGTCAATATGTTAGTTCTCAGTTGCTCTCTATAAAACACTCTAAATAAATGTTTACAAAATTTTTCTGCTTACCTGCATCATCAAAATCTGTCTATATTTTATTGATATGAATGGATGTGTGAATGTACTTATGTATTCTCATGCTTTCAGTAGCAGACATTCATTATCAAATAACTACTTATTTGGGGGAGTTTAATTTATGACAATTTCCACATACTTAATTTGCAGAAAATGCTGAGCATCCAGTGTTCAAGGCTATAAGGCAATGTAATGAATTCATCACTTAGAATTGTCAGTCACCTCTACAGATCTTAGCCACACATTACCAACAGAAAGGCTTTTTTGTTCGTGGTTTGGTTTCTGATTGAGTGTGAATAAATCATGTCAGCTGTAAAAACCCATTGCAGGGTGATTCCAAGGAGGAAATGGACACATTCACTTATGTTTTGAAAACATAAGGATATGAAAACTGATATTTATGAGGGATTTCTTGCAAAAGGCTGAACTCTAAAAAATTATTGGAGTGTCTTTTACACAGTTAGGAAAGAAGCTGGCCTCTTTTTTCAAAATTAGCAGATGAAGAAAGAAAAATGCTGACACACTGATTCACATATCCTGTTGTATACCAGTCACTGATTTTTCCAGGCATTTCTTCCTGATGGAGGGTTTAAACTGGTACTTATACATAATGTGCAGACAAGATCTGCACACTATCTCTCTCTTTGTTGTCTTTGGACTTCAAATTTGTCTTAAACTTCTTGTGGCCCCTTTGTTGCAAAGTATTTTGGTAAAGTTCTGCATATTGATTGGAAGATACAATCCAGATTTCAAGCCCACCTCTTGTGTTTATCTTTCTCCATCACACTAGAGATTCAATCAGACCTATACATTTATGAGGCCACTCAGGCTTTAGTGACATTCTGGTTTACAGTTTTTGTTCTCTTTCTGGGAGAATTTTAAACAAATTAATCCCTTCCCTTTTCTTCCCTCGCCTAGTTTTGGTTATTTGAAATATAATATATTTAAGAAACTCTTGGGATCTGAAGCACACCACCAGGCACGTGGGCTCCCTCAGGTTTACAACCCCCACCACAGCCTTTTTGGCACTGAGGGCTCAGACTGAGCCACACCCCTTGTGTTAAGTCCTGAGGTTTAAGTCAAGCACTGCATATTTACAGAGCTGGCCAAAATGTGCAAAAAAGAAATAATTAGCAGCTATGGAAATGTGTCTTAGCCCTTGAAAAACAAAATCTAAAAATAGTATTTTCTGGTGATATCAATGCTTTAAGGACAAGTATGTAACGTGTAGTAAAAATGGATTATAATTTAAATGGGAGTATAATTAAAAGAAGTGGGAAGATCTTTGATTTGAGCCACATGAAATTCCTTATATAGCTATCAATAAAATTTTGGAATGCTCCATCAGCACCTATAAGAATCCTCAGATCAAAATGCTGGGGAAAAAAAGATAGGAATAAATTATTCTCACAGTACTCTAAAAAGTTGTACTAACTCAAGCACACAATATCTCATAGACACAAAGAGAATAATATCCAGATTAGTGCCACGTGAGGTTTTAACATTACCAGTTTCAAAAAAGTCAAAACAAATTTGCACAAGATCAGTTTATAAGAATGACTTTAAGTAGAAAATGATGAACAATAGCTGGGAATTTCTTAAGAATATTTTCAGTTGTTAGTCAAGAAGCTGTAACCCCATAATCTGAAGGGAGGGCCTCATTGATTAGAAAAACAGCACATTTAAGAAGGAAAATTAAAACAGCTCTTTAAAACATATCTAACTATTATAAAATGAGGTAAATTGGAAGAAATTATTTTAAACCAAAAAATAGGACTTAAATCAGTTGGAGAAACTAAAGGCTGTGATGAACAAATAAAATTCTTGCAGAATGGATCTTATTCTATTTTTCAGTGGTAGAATTGTCAATTGTGTTATAAAGAAAATAAAACAAAACTATTTAGGATCTGTTATCAGAAAATGCTTGAACAGAACAGGAAAATGAAAAAGTCAAGATTTTTCTTTATTTAGTACACAGGGGGAAACAGAAGCTCTATTCATATTTTACATATATCATAGGAAAAAATCACATAAAAACAATTTGATGTGATTTTAAGAAGCTGTCTAGCACATTATATGATTCTCAAAATACGTCTTTCATGACAGTCTTATTTCTACTGTGTTTTTACAGACTTCCAGCACTGAAAATTTTGCATCCTCATTTGTCTTCCTATTCCAGTGTTCTACTGTACTTGCCTATACCAAGTTGTTTCCCATCTCACTGTTCCCAATATCTCTTACTTCCATTAAGCCCACTGCTTTTTGTCCAATCCACTATGGTCAAAAAGTGAATCCTTTCATCCTTGCAAAACTATTTACACAATTCAACATTATTATTATGCCTACTTCATTCTACTTTTTGTTAGGCAAGACAAATCCTCATTTGAGCATTGTTGTCAATCATGTTTGGATTCCCTTCAGTATTTTCATATCTTTCTTGAAATGCGATGTTCAAAACTGATCTCCAGCCAGTGCTAAGAAGAGCAGGATTATTTCCTATGTGTTGTCTAGTTTAGACATTCCACTGTAACGTTAGCTTTTCCACAACATCCAAACATTTCTGACTTGTGTTCAGCAAGGATACAATCGAATCACTAGAGGATCTTCTAAAACATGGCTACACTCTTGGGGGGTTTTGGTGTTGGTTGTTTTTTTTTTGGGTTTTTTTGTTTGTTTTTTTTTTTTTT
>VWYO01002353.1:0-18808 GCA_013400275.1 Rhadina sibilatrix | reverse complement strand
TCCATTTAGTCTCAGCTTGGGTTTTCAGTGAGAGTCCGGTGGCTCAGACTCCAGGGAAAATCGAAGCTCTTATTAAAGTACTTAAACTGTAATCTTTTCTAGGACTTGAAAACATTAACACTGACCCATTTCCCATGGAATAGGATGAAGAGTCAGCTTTGTCTCGCACTTTTGCAGTGGCCTCTAGTCATTCCATGTCTCTTCTCTGCCCAGTACTACAGATAGGGTATAATTTGTTGATGGGTGTCCTTCAACATCTGACTACATCTGTATAACTATATGGGTCAACTTATCCCACTCACAGCTGTCAATTCACTCCACCCACTCCACTTCTCCTTCAGCACTTCCCATACCACAGATTCCCAGCTGGAGGTTACTGCTACATCTTAGTCTTCCCCTGAGCTGTTTCTACAAGGAGTGACCTTTTCAGGGAAAATGAATTGTTCTGGTTTAGGAGAGGTACACAGCTGTTCTTTGCTAGTCCCTGGCCGAAACAAGATACAGGGTATTTACAGCCATGCTGTCAACACAACTGTGGAATAATGGATCAGAGGCAGTTATTTTTATGGCCTGTACAAAATCAGCTGTAGGTCACCTTTCCCTTGATACTTCCCTAGCCTGGTTATCTGTGGTTTCCATATATATGTTACATATATATGTTTCACATACATATCTGTATGTCTATCTTATATATGTGTATACATATATACATACATATATGTGTTTTGCTCTTTTTTTTTCCCCCAGTATAACAGTCTGAAAAGTTAGCCACAACAGAATGATCTTTGCTTGATGAAAAAAAAAAAAATAAAAAAAAAAAAATTTTTTTTTGAAAGAGATCAGAATAACCAGGGAGAATGGAAAATCCTTTCAAAAGACAACAATAGTATAAGCCCTCAAATAAAAGGTTGTGTTGCCAGGAAAAATTACCTTTGAGCCAACATAACAATAACAACAACATGAAGAAACCATTAAGAAGAAAAATACAGAGTAAAAGAAAGGCTCTAAAGACTCAGAAAGAATAAGGGACAAATCGAACTGACAGGCTAAGTGCTCTTTTGTAAACCTCCACACTAATAATTGATATGTAAAACTGGTAAAAATTGATAATGTTTTAGCATGGGTTCCCTCTTTCCACACATTGTCACAAAAGATACACAACTGAACCTGACTCCCTAAATTACTTTAATATTACCCGCGGCAGGGAGAATCTGAGGAGGATTCAAAGAACAACTATTTTCTCTGCAGGTTGGAGGTGGCTAGAGGGACTTCACAACAGCGTCACCTTACAGTGACCCTTTGAAAGAAGGGCAGACAATGTTCAAAGCTCCTGCCTGAAGGGATCCATTGCATAATGGGAGAAGTTCCTACAAGTCCACTGAACTCATACCCAGCTGGACACAGAAAAAGCTGTCCACAGGCATTTGAATTCAGTCCCTGTGGGCACTGAGGAACTGGTCTGGGAGCAGGGCAAAAAAGTGGTAACGTTAGCAAAGAAATTAAGAGCTCCTTTTATCATGGTGCTCTTCCTTCTTCTTGCAGGCAGGCGGCAGAGAGTTTGCCAAGCACCCCTACTGGCACAGTAACTTGATTAGCATGCTGAGGCCTGCAAGATCCTGTGTGTGCTGGAGGGTGTGTTTAAACCTCTCCCTGCACAGACTATGAGTCTGGCCAAGGTGATGCTGACCTATCCCTGGTATATTTTTTGCTTGTATGCATGTGCATCTGCTGCAAAGACTCCCCTGAGAGGCCACACAGAGGCTCAAAAGGGGTGCAGAAACACTGAGAGAACCTCCTAGAGAGACAGAGACTCAAGGAAAAAATGTGTTACTCAGGCACCAGCCACTGAAGCCCAGAAGCTGGTGTCTATCCTCATGAGCCTCTGAGGTCCAGCAATAACTCCTCCAGAATTCCTGATGTCTTCCATACTAAAGCCAATACCAGATCCCAGAGAAAATGAAGAAAGATGGCTGTCAAAATTCCCCCATAGATGAGAATACAAGATTTGGTATTCATCTGAAGCATTGTATCCTTATGTGAAATTCTTCTGAAGAGTCTAACATTTTTATGTCTGCATCAGTGGTCTGAAAAGCTCATCATTTTTTTTTTCTTCTTTAAAATTTTGGGGATTCTTGCTTCTCACAGGTTGGCATGTAACATTATGTTCTCTCACAAAAAAGTACCCCTTGCATGTGTCAAATGCTTCCAAACATCAATAGCTACTATTGTTTTAGGGAAAAATTCTTAGGGATAAGATATAAAATGCCTACAGCTTTCAACCTGAATTTTCTGCCCACTGAACCCAAAATTCCCACTGCCTTCAGCCATTCAGCCATCTGGTAAGCACAACTTGCCTGTAGCAATGCCCAGTTCACCCAGATTAATGATATTTTCTGTTTGCTTTTTTTCTAGGCTGGTTTAGATTCTCCCCTTCTCTTAACCATACAAGTGGACACATTTTCCTTCGTGTTTTGGTTGGCAAGTGATGTGGAAATCTTACACACCCACTGCTTCTGAGCAAGCCTCCAGGATAGGTTATTGTTGCCACTGGTATTTAACCCTCCGTGGCCAGTACCACAGAGGTACCTGAGGGACAGTAATACTTAGCTTGAGAGGAACTTTGCTCCAGTACGGTGCTTCACATTCTGGACCTTTTAAATACCTGGTAGATGAAGGTCCAGCAGAAGTTTTTGTTCTCCTTAGAGTCAAATTTAGGGGGATATCTGGATCACGGGCTGATCCAGGCTTGTTATCCAAAGTTAACTTTATGTCATTTGGAATGTTATATTCAAAAAAAATCACTTAAAAAAAGAGAGCCTGAGCATACTTAAAGTAGCAAAATAATGTGAGAAAATATCACTAGCTTAATTTTTACTATCCATTACATTTCATGTTGGATGATTTAATTAATGAACTTGTCTGCTGCTAGTTCCATACAGAAAACATCATGCATTTCATTATTTATTTGTTCATTGGTGTGGTTTCTTTGTTTTGATTTTTCGTTTTGTTTAATTTTCCTCTGTATCCCCAGTCCACAGAAGGCAAAGCATGATGTTCAAAAGGCTGTTTATATTAAAAAACAACAAAGCAACAGACCAAAACCACAGTCCTGTGCTCATCTATAGCTGGCAGTTAATAATAGATAAATAAGGTCTAATAAAATAAACGCCTGCACAACCATTTGCCCAAAGCACAAAGTCAGATTTGGAGGTCTGGAAAACCCAAGTTGTTTATTCTCCTAAGCACACCTCTGGAGCTAACATAATCACTAAGGAAGAGAAGTCACAGATCATGTTTTCTAAAGAGGGTCATCCTACAGGATTCCTGAATCACCCAGGCAAAAGTAGAACAGATTACCAAGCATGAAAAAGGGTAGCTATAATTTCTGCTAAATGCATTTGCATTTACTCTTAAATTAAAACATATTTTCAGAACTAGCTAATTGATGTCTTAAGTACAAAAAGGCAATCTGTTAGAATAAATTCAAGGTGAAAAATACAAAGACTAAAATCTCCTGTCCGATCTAATCCAGCCAGCCCATTTTAATTTTTTTTTTTTCAGAATACATTACATTTCGAGAATAGAAGTCTGGGAGGTGGCCTACATAAAGCCTGAATACTGATTTAATTAAATCAGTCTAGAGTTTGTATGACAAAAGTGATTCAAATAGATACTGTGCAATAACCTATTTTAATGGAATAATTACCATTAGAAATATTGTTCTGAAATGAAAGCTTTTTTATTCCACAATCATTTGGATGCTGCTGAAGTGGAGCATTCTGGTCACGTTCCTCTACATACATAAAGACTTATTTTGTAACATGCAAGAAATGTGAATAGAAAGAAGTGGTTTATTGATGAAAATCCAAGACGGATTGCAAACGTCATTCTTTATTTGCTTTTTAACAGATAATTGTCTAGAGAAGTATCAAAATAATTAAAAATATTTTATATTTAGTACAATAGCTATTAAGCTGTGACTACATGGAATTGACATTGAGATACAAATGTACACTTCTCAGTTTTTAATATTGAACCTAAAGGTATAAGGTTATGGCAAGAGTCAGAGAGATGCACATCCATGACAGGGAACAGCCTAAACCAACACTACCAAAGTAATTAAACCAGTTCTGAAGCTTAACTAGGTCTGAAGCTGTGCATAAGAACAGTTCGTTCTGTGTTAGGAAGTATGTGGTCTATTCTCACTGTGCCTGTCTTGCTCTTGCTACTACAGCTGATTTGTTCTTCAGCCTTGGACTTCCTATCTCAATCCTCCCCTTTCATAAAAATGTGCTTAAACATTGGAAGTGGTTTAAAGTTTCTACAGGGAAAATATTGTAGTAGGACGTGGTAGTCCATATTATAAAATCTTCTCTTAGTAACAACCTAGCCAAATGTTCTGAAAGTACTGCAATTTTTTCTATTATGACACAGGGGTGTTGGGAGGGAGCAAGGTGTTTCTTAGCCCTGCTTATCTCATCATTTCTGTTTCAATGCTACCTTGAAACAAAACAAAGGTGGCTGTGAGCCAGGAATAAACAAAGCCATGCACAAACAATGCAGTGTAGGTCAAGTCATGTCAAGGACCAGATAACAATAAATGCAGAAAAAGAGGAAAAGAATTTAACCTGGTCTAAAAAAAAAACTGTAATATAACACTGGGCACATATATGTTTGTCTCTGCAATGTGAACCACTGAGACCCATATTCACATCATCTCTATCCACAGTTTCCTGTAATTGATGTACTTACAGAGATGGTTTCTGAATGATACAAGCCACCACAGAAGTTAGAGAGGAAAGAAGGAAAAGAACATGCCCTGTCCTTACCCATCAGATAGATGATCTTTCCACTATCATTTTATGTAGGTACTGCTTTTATCTTAATTCACTCATTTTTTTGTGTATAAATGTCAAAGAACAGATTTTGTCGACAAGTACATGCTGAATTTATCAAATAAGTGATTTTGTGTAATACCGAGCCTGTATTTAAAACTGGAAGCCCGAGGCTGTGCATGAAGAACAATATTGTGCATGTAGATCTTGGGACAAAGGAACATTTTTCCCACCCTTGAATCCCAAGACTTCATTTGTCTTCAAAGTCATAAAAAATAAGAGTCAAAAAGACCCCCGACATCTTTTGCAGTGGGACCAGAACTATTCAGGGAAATGCAATGAAAGAATGCAATTCTAGTAAAAGAATGGAATTTATTGCACTGAAAAACTATCATGTAAATCCAGAAAAGAAAAATTCAAAAGGCAGAGAGGGAGAGACCTATCGTATGCCCTTTCCAGTGTATCATAATAAAATGAACTTTCAGAGACCAACATAGTTAATCTAAGATTATCCATCCCTAAGAAGAGATTCCACTTAAAAAATAAGAGGGAAGTGAACATGTTTCAGATAAACAACACTAATTTTCACTATATTGAAATCAACAGCAAAACAGTTGTTTTCCTCCATGGGCTTGCATTTCTTCCAAAGCTGTCTTCCTATGTCTGCTAATGTGCAAATCACTGAGGCATGCAAGGAATGCTGAATTAGTAGCCTGTCTTTTAGCACTACAAAACTTATAGTCTTGCTGAAAATAGAAGGTGGGTAAGATGAGAGGAAATGGGTAGTAAATTTTGAGGCACAAGTTAGAGGAAAACAAGGAGAAGAAAAGGCAAGGAGGAAGATGAATATTTAGTTACAATTTATGACAATACCAGATGTAGATAAGCAGCTCATGAAGATTGAAAAAAGTGGCTGGCAGAACCCAAAGTCATCAACAGGAAGAGAAATTTTAAGTGTTTGTTCAAGCGAGCTATTAATTAAACTATTAGAAGACATCACCTATAGTATCTGGCGGTCTGGTTTAAAGCTAATTTATTTATGGCACTTCTTTCATTATACCAGAGCAGGAAAATGCCAAAATGCCATTTTTTCAGGTGATTACAGCAGAAGCAAGCTTTGTCAAATAAACAGTCAACAAGCTTCAGATTAGAAGGTGAGGAGGAGGGTGGAAATTCTTATGAACCACATAAAAAATGGTGGCAAAGCCCACCAGTTTTAAAAATGAGCAAGTTAATGTCATCTGCAGGCATCAAAACTTTCCTGAGTCCTTTACCTTCATATATTTCTTTAACAGCTCATAAATACCAATATGTACATGTAGATACTCTTAGGAGGGCAGGCCTGGGGAGATGATGTGGAGTGAAGTGAATGCACCTGATTCATTCACAATAATCTTTGGGTAAGAGAACAGACTATTCCCAAACCAAGGAGATTTCTGCCTCTTGCTGCCTCAGAATCAAAATCAAGTTGGCTGAAAGAGACACACTTACTTTGTTTAAAGTCATAGTGCTAGCACAGTTTCTTTAATCTTGGATGAAATTTTCCCAGGAAAATTCACTTATGTGGACAAGTTCCCCCCCAAAAAGAAAAATTAAACTACCCTCTGGAAAGTTAAGATTTGGTAAAGAAAGGGAAGAGGAGACATTCCCATTTTTATCTTGAATGGCTTTTTGGGGTAGTGGGGGAGTGGGATGTTTTTTGTGTGTTTTATTTAGGGTTTAGTTTTTTGTTGGGGTTTGGGGTGGGAGAGGAGGTGGGGTAGGGAAGGCTTGTGGTTTAGGAAATTTTTTTGGTTGGTTAGTTTAGTTTAGGGTTTGGTTTTTGGGGATGGGGCAGGGACACACAATGCAATATTTTGTCTGACCAGATAAGTAAAGTACAATGGAAGTAAAATGACCCTAATTATAAAATCTGTTGGGAAGAACTAAGAGCTTAGTTTTCCCTGAAATTTTCCCATCATAGAATCATAGAATGGTTTGTGTTGGAAGGGGACCTTAAAGATCATCTGGCTCCAATCCCTCTGCCATGGACAGGGACAATTTTCACTAGATCAGGTTGCTCAAAATCCCATCCAACCTGGCCTGGAACAGTCTCAGGGATGGGGTACCCACAGGTTGCCCAGAGAAACTGTGGCAATGCCTCCACACCCTTACAATAAAGAGTTTCTTTCTAACACTTATCTAAATCTACCCTCCTTCAGGCTGAGGCCATTCTCCTTGTCCTACCACTACATATCCTTGTAAAAAAAAAAAAAAAAAANGAGGCCATTCCCCCTTTCCCACCAACAAAAAACCTTAAAAAAAAAAAAAAAAAAAAAAAAACCCAAAAAAACCACCACAACAAAAAACCGAAAAACCAACCAACCAAAAAAAATCAAAAAACCCCACACATTACTACTGATGGTTCAGGTCTTCTGATAGGAGATCTGAAACAGATTTAATACCAGGTTACACTATAGGCAATGTTATCTAGGTAGATTCAGAGGAAAAAAAAAAAAAAAACAAACAAAAAAACAAACCATAGGAGATGCTAAAGTACCAGCTCCAGCTGGTGCTGTATTTACCCTAGCGCTCTAAAGGAAGCACTATAACGGGGAAAAAAACCCATGATTGGCATAAAAATCCCTTTGTTTATACAAACTCTTGAAGAGTTCTGCAATGATGACATTTGACTCTTGTTTGGGAGACAGCAATGCCATTCTGGAACCAGACCATATACCAATAGGCTACAAGTTCCAGGACCTGGAGACTGGGAGCGGAGTTAGCTATGCATGTTTGGGGGACAGGGTGAGGAAATAGAAATCTAAGCAGTCCCCAAAAGCTAAACTCAAACTGTCTGAATGTTTGAAGAAAAAAGGTTCATAAAATGGTAGAAAAAGCTGCTAAAAGGGAACATGAGATGATGTTTTCTCCATCCCGTTGCCTAGCTGGGAATCAAGCATGTCTGATTCTTGTCTACAGCATGTTCAGTCTGCTCATTAACATCTTATACATAAGTTTCTTCTACAATCTGTGGCACTTCACTGCGTCTGTTAATGGAGGGAAATTTTGTGGGGTCAAACCTGAATCTCCCCTGCTACATACAGATCTAGTTCATCATTTCTGTTCCTCTCCTTGAAAGAAGACAAAACCAGTACTTTTCCTCACAGTAATGTTTTAAGTCGTCATTACATGGTTTCCCTTCAGGTTTTTTTCCAGTCTCGCAGACACTAAATACACACAATTCTATCAACCTTGCAGACCATCTGCAATCTAATCACTTTCATTTAATGGGATAGAAGTAATTTCAGGTACTACATTGACATTGTATGCCAGGGTTTTGGTTTTTTTCCTGATTGTTTTAAATTCACATTTTTTCAATTAAAAAATAATACAAGAATAACAAACTCCCAATCTTGTCATTTGAAAGACCCACACAAACAAAAGAGACAACTAACTAACTGGTTATTTACAAAAACAAAACAAAACCAAAACCAAAACCAAAACCAAAAAAAAAAGAAAAAAAAAAAAAAAAAAAAGAAAAATAAAAAAAAAAAAAAAAAAAACACACAAAAAAAAAAAAAAAAAAAAAAAAAAAAAAAAAAAAAAAAACAACAAAAAAAAAAAAAAAAAAAAAAAAAAAAAAAAAAAAAAAAAAAAAAAAAAAATTTAGCTGACTCATTATATACTGTTGATATGTTGAAATTAGGAAAACTCTTTAAAAGCCTTCTACATTGTTTCAAGTGGGCTTCAAATAGTGACTTTCCAGGATTGTCATGCACAAGCCTGGCCAGCTGTAGCCCTGCTGCCTCCAAGCCTACCTGTGTTGCAATGGACAGCCTGGTTGCTGTAGATGAAGGTGTCCTTTCATGCCACTTTGACAGAGCAATCTAGAAATGCCCAGGGCAGAGGCATGAAGTTTTCACTTGCAGCTAAGCACTCTTTGGGCCAAGGGAAAAACATGCTGCCACTGTGGTATTTAAACTGTCTACCCTGGTACCATATGAATTCCAAAAATCTCAATTTCAGGCATTTAAGAATCTATTTTTCAAAACCTGCCTTGTCCCTCAGAGTCCATATGTACCAGAACAGCAGCAGCACATGTAAGTTTGTGGCTTTTTAAAGCTGTTTTGTGTTTCAAGCATCATCAATTCCAGGTATTTGCAGGCTTTGGCCAAGAATTTTCTGCTTTCCTTTAGGAGCAAACACTGAACAACCCAGGCAGGAAGGAACCACAAAAGATGATCTGGTCCAACCTCTAAACAACATTTCTTATTCCTCCTATTACCATTTACCAGTATCTATCAACCATTTTCAAGTTGTCAAATGATTGTGCAGATCCTAACAGCTCCTAAAACAAATTTTGAAGCCTTTGAGGCATTTTTAAAGAGATATTAACAGGTAGTAGAAGTTTTCTAGTAATACTAGAATTTACCATGGTGCAAAAGGCAGTGGATATTCCAACTTTACTGATTGCTGCAAAAAGACTGACCAAAAAGTTTTCAAGACTTCCAGCTCCTGGTCTCATTAACCCAGTTGGCAGTCTGCTAGCACAGCAGTCAATTGAAGAGCAGCTTCTGGCAAGTGCCAGCACCTTTGCTACAGCACAGTAATTGTGCTTACCAGCTCTCAGACATACTTGGCCTCATAAAATACTGCTTCACTAATTGCCTGTAATTTCTCTGTCTCAGTTTGGGCAGAAATGCACACAAACTGTGTCCTCTCACATAACAGGTTAGAGCCCTACACAATATAGAAGAGGGTTTCATTTGAAAAGTCTTTCCTGCTGTACCATCCCCGGCCTTGCAATGAAGTGGTCAAGAGGAAGCTCCTCTGTTTATCTCCCTGCTCCTGGTCCCATCTGAGACAGACCTCCTGTAGGAAGACTGTAAGGGCTGTTCTTTGATTTCCTTCATTAGACAGTTCAAATGAAGCACACAAACAAAGGTGACAATGTCTTTACTTGACCCTTGAGGAAAAATGGTGTTAGGAGATATGTGTTAATTTAGAATTTTCTGATTTGAGGCTATATCTGAACACATCCTAAATTCAGCTTAAAGCCCAAACATAAGCCAATAGATGAACAAAAATTTACTTGGATTTAATTGAACTTAGGTAACACAGACTTGATATCAAGAGATGTTTTTTATTTGTTTCTGTTGCAGGGAAGGCCCGATTTAGGCTGAATGTTTAAACTGAAACTGGAGAGGAGATCCACAGGCTATGAGATCATACAACACCAACAGGCCATGTTATCTGACTCGGCTTGCACGTTTTCACCAGCAAAATCCTATCTTCTGGAAAAATATCAAAGGATTCATTTGAATAATACAAGAATGGAGAATATTCTACTTCCTTGGCTTGTACTTGGGATGATCATTCTTATTATTAAATCCATGTCTCTGCCCAGACTGTGGGGCTCCCCCCATGCTGGGCACAGCCCAGGACCCTGTGCAGCCCCCAGGTCCTTCAGCCCTGCCTCAGTGACTCCACAGCAGGCCTGTCCCCAGGTCCCCTCAGTCCTGCCAAGCCAGGTCCAAACCTTGTCCAGGCCTTGGCCCATCCCCAGGAAGGTGCCTGATGCACAAAGATGGGACTGTCCCAGTGCCCCCAGCTGCCTGCACCTTGCTGGGTGGCAGGGCAGGTCCTGGCTCTCATGCCTTGTCTCACCAGTCCCCCATGGGCAGTCCCCTCATCCTGCAGGGCTCTGGCCCTGGCAGATTCAGCAGAGTAATACCGGGCATTTTTTCGCTAGGGAGAGACCCCATGCCAGTTAAAATGTTTCTTTGTCTTCTGTTTGGTTATCTAAGCACATTGTATTGTTTATTTTTCTCCTTGCATGGTAATCCATCTCAAGGTTTTTTCTGCACCCCCTCCGATCTACAAAATCTTTTCAAACCTGTGAATAACTGTGCACAGCCCTGCTCTTTACAAACCGTCTATACCAGGAACAGCAATGATGTCACTTCTCTGTCCATCTTCACAGGTAAGAAGTCAAAAGTCCTTTTAGAAATTATTTCAACCAAAGGCTTATATTTACTTGTTAGGCAAATGCACTAAAAGCCCACCCTGTGACATTCATGTTTGCTTGAGTAATGTGGTTTGAAAGCAATATTTTTGCTTTTAAAATGTGCATTTTGCTGTGGAGACAAGGTCCAGGACTCAATTTTCAAGTCCTTTTCATTCTGATGATGCCTTTACTGTATTAATGGTGATGGCCTGAGGCTTCTAGACCTGGCAAACATGAACAGCTTTTCATCTTTGTAAAAATAAGCTGAGATCGTTCACTGAGTTTTCCATTGTTTATCAGCCCTAGTAAATATTTGTGGGTGTCCTTATTCATTAGCTATTTCAGATTTGCAAAGGACTCTTTCCAAAATAAAAGTGAGGGAAAAAAATCTTGGGAAATATTTAGAATGCCAGCAGTAGCAGCAAGCAGTGTAGTGAATGCCAAGACAGCTGTAACCTGCTCTGTGGTGGGTCTGCTGCATCTTCCTGTTCCATTCACATTGTCTTTTCTGCATCCTGGACAACACTGCCAATTAAAACAAAATCTTTACCTTGCAACTCTACCTGCAAACAGGGTTGACTGAGGTTTCCTGGTGGAAAAATTTAAAGTAGCCAGGAAACACACATCCAATCCCAGCTGTAGTAGGTAGTATTAAAGAAAGAGCCATTTTTTCTTGGTCATGAACTTCTCATCATGTAAAGAAGAGTTGAGGTGTTTCAAGAACATGCTCTTTCTCTGTATGGAGTTTTCTGACTATTCCATCCATACTCTTCCAGTTTTTGGTAGAAATTTGAAAGCACTGACACTGTTTTTACTGAAAAAGTATCCAAGGAGTTCCTCAAGTCTGTGCTCATTACTAGGGTCTTTTAGATACAAGTGTTATGTTGTAGGTAGAAAGAGACAGAAAAAGTATTACTCAAAACTGTGATGTTCATTTTGGGTCAAAACTCATCATGAATCTGAATATTGGTTTTTGGGAAGTGTCATCTTGATGCATTATTTTTGGTATTTCATTTGCTTTCATCTTTAATGGCTATATTAGGTCTCTCAAAGCATAAGTTGTGCACCTCATACAGGGCTCATCCCTCATTCTGCAGTTCATAAGTTGGCCAGAAAAGACCAAGGTCGTTGAAACGCAACATCTATGTGGCAACAATTCCAATTATAATCTTGCAGCATATTTTTTCATAGAAAGTTCATTTTTCCATAAAAAACAGATACTTTTCCTTCCTCTGCTCCAGGCCACCTTTTTACTTTTTTCCAAATTAATTCAAACAGGACATTTGCAGATTGCCCCACATATTACAAAAAATGTTATATTTACTCCTATTCTTTTTTGGCAAACACAGCTAAACTTTGGGTAATTTTTTTCCCATTTTCTTTTGTCTGTAAAAATTTATGTGACATTTCTTTTAATTTCCTTTTTTTTTTTAGTTCTGCATTCCTACCTATAAGACAGTACCAGTGGAGGATCTCAGAGGAATTTTTTAAGCTGAGTTCATTATTCCAATTATCTTACATCTTGGGTAGTTGAATTATTATTATAAAAATTTATTTTAATTCATTTTGATAAAAATTAATCCCACTTATGAAAAGAAAACTGCTAAAACGAAACAAAACAAAACAGACTGAGTTAGAAAGACATTTTAAGAGGCAAGAATAGAAAATATTATTATTACTCTTCTCCTTTTATTCTTTTTGTGGAGTCCAGCACTGGTCCACACCATAAGTATTAACATACCACTTTTATCAACTGCCTGGTTGTTCAAGTGGTTCAGGTTTATGCTATAGATTGAAAGATTTTATATTCTTTCTTCTGATATTGTTCAAGTTGGATTCAGCAATTTTATCCAGGTGGATGTGCTCTTTTCAGCTTTTTTACTAAATGAAAAGTAAAGGCAGGATATTGACTTATGGGGGAAAAGAAAGTACTCAAAGAATATTATGTCAACCCCAATGCACTTAGAATTAATTACTATCATATCTTGACTGTGAGACCAAAATATGTCCTTCTGTGCATACAAGCACAGCTATATGATGACAAACATGTTGATCCTTGGAAATCCAGTATTATCTACTGCACAAACACAGGGAAGAAGAGAACTTATTAAAAATATATATGTAAATTATGTTTTTCATATAATGTCTAAATATTTGCATTTTAAAGTATGGCTGTGTTACTCAGGGGAGTTGGGTTGTCTTTTGAGCACTCCCAGAAAAGTCTTTTTCAGCAAGGCTATAATAACACCATCATTTGAGGATGTCAGATTAACAGGTCACATACCAACCTCAACCACAGTATTTCCTGTTTTTTTGTGATCTGTACCTGATACCAATGCTTAGCATTTTAGCATGATTTAGGGAAAGTGGGAGGGAGAGAGGAATTTTGGCAAACAGAATTTTGGCAATAGGTGTGCAAATGGCAAATTCAGAAAGGTAAAAAGGAGAAACCCTGGGTCCCACTGCAGGTCAGAATGGATATAAAACTTATGCATCTTAGTCATCCTGCCCCTTTTTTATTTATGAAACAAATCAAAGTCTCACCTTTAGCTGCATACTCTACTTGGGAATATAAATTATTGTCACAGCTTAGGTTTGCTTAATATATATATATGTTGCTCATAATGAAAAGAGTCATTTTATAGAAGGCTAGGTAATACTACTTTTGTTCATTATGTACTTCTCCAACGTTTTTCCCAAGATGATAATATTTATAATAGAACAGTTGTCATTCTGAGTTTTTCATTACTTCCCTTGAGATAGCTGTCGATGCAAACAGCCAAAATCATGTATCAGAAACTGCATTGCTGTTGTCTCAGAGATCCCAAGCTACCAGCATGTGGTTCTCATTTGGAAAGAGTAAGAAGGAGCAGTGTTCTCATAATAGCCCCAAACAAAAAACATTTACTTGAAACTGAAGGGTACAGTGAGAGGTGATGTCCTCAGGAATAAATTTCTCATTTTTAAGCCAAGAGTGGTACAAAAAGGTGCATTCATTTGCTACTCTCACTACCTGCCAAGACATAGAGAAAGGTCACCTCTATGACCCTGATTAACTGACGAAGCACAACTGAAAGAGGGAGAGTGTGCATCAGTGTATCATGGTGTCAGGTTCAAAGCATATCCTGGTTGAAACTAAAGTTAATTTAAAGATTGATGAAACATTACATAAGTTAAATGTTTTCCAGTCTGCTGCCACATGCAGCAACATTAAAACTATACTCATCTAATTGCCTTACCTGCAGCCATGAAACCATTTACAACTGTTCCTGTTGTCTAAACACAATGAAAAAATTGTAACAAATTTTCCCATTTCAATAAAATTGATTGTTTCTATTTGACTACACTAGTTATACATAAAACAACAGTAATAATTCTGAAACCTACTCACTCCTACTGTTTAATATAAATGTAAATTCTACCCAGTATCACTCTCCTACAGAGGATCACAAAAATTGTAATCATTTTCTAAAAAAAAGAAATGTACCAGGTCTGAGTTAAGCAGAATTTATTAGCTAGCTGCAGCATCTGAAAAAATTTAAGTCATAGACCTAACTTACCTTTGGTTTCCTCCTAAGCTTTCCTAAGAAAGCAGAAATTGTATGACAAAGCAAGGAGGCAGAGAAGTTTACATCACAGGTGGCCTACACTTACAAGGGGAAAAAAAAAATCAATGACTACAAAGTCTCTTAAGGAAGTTTGGCTAAATCAGAGGAAATGTAGATCAGGGCAGAAATCATGGGAATTAGGTCGAGGACATGCTACTGCTTTAAGCTTATGGCACTGAAATATTTGAAAGGGTTACACTTGCTAGACAAAACACTATGATTTTTTGATAGCCAAAGGCAAAATTAGAGAAATATTTCTAGAGTAAAAGGAAGAATTCATAATATCTGGCAAACAGTTGAGTGTATTACAAAAAAACCAAAAACCAAAAACAAACAAACAAAAAATAACCACAAAAAAAATAAAAACAAAACAAAAAACCCAAAAAAACCCTAAAAAAAAACCCACAAAATTTTTCTGCTTTAAAAAAAATGGAAACACAAATAAGTCTAATTTTCTTTATAAAAATTTTTGTTCCTGAGTAGATATCTCTTTCTGTATGAAATTAAGTTCAGCTTTAAAAAATTATTTGTTAAAAACAAGATCTACATTGTTTTTTTTCCTTTTTCACTTCTCAGTGAAAATTTCCCTAGCTGGCCTAAGGATAAGAGAGATTGAACAATTTCTTTTTTTTTCCCTACAAATGAAAATTATTTTCTATGCCACTTTTTAGTTTTCTTTGGATAGTTTTTGATTCTTTGAATGTTCTGAAAAAGGTAGGTTTTCAGCTTGCATGGAGATCAGAGTTTAAACTGACCATGTTTTTATTTTTGTTATCAATATTGTTGATTACCTAATTAATCCCTTTTGGCACTAGTGTAGACTATTTCCCAGGACCATAGCTTGGGATGGAGAGTCAGAGAAAATCATGTATGCTCTATGAAAGCTGGCAGGAAACCTATCTTTCTTCTTTGGGGTTTCTAAAAGAGGGGACAAAAATAGTGCCCAAAAGCTTTCCTGAACTTGCTGAGGCAGGGTGCAGATTCAAGATTCATTGTCTAGTTAACCATCCAGAGTTAAACTTTCAAACGTGAGGCTTTGAGAGCTTTATGGGGAGTTAGGTACAGGCAAGGGAAATAAGGCAGATGGTGCAAATTGAAGCAGATCTGAAGCTATTCTGTCTATGCTGTGTTTGAATTAACTAAAACAAACTTCTAAATAACAAAAGCTGTGCAAAAAAAAGATTATTTTAAATATGAGAAAGTCCAGATTTTCAGCCTTTTAGATGGATTCAATACAGTATTTCTTATTCATCCAGTGCACTTTGCTGTCTCGCAATGTTACACATTTTGATACTGTCATGGGTTATGGAACCAAAAATGTGTATTCTATTTCATCTGTTGAAAGCAGCTGGGGAGATGTTTTTTTTTTTCTCTCAGGGTCTCAATGCAATGTACAGTCATGGCTTTATTGTGTTTCTGGCACCCCATGAGACAATATAAATGCAGTTGTCTCAATGGCACACAAGGGTGGGCACAGAAGGTGACCAGACAAGTAAGCAAGTATTTCGAGGAGAAATCTGGGCAGAATGAGAAGGTTGTATGCCTGGTTACAGTAATGATAAAAAAACAACCCTCCACGTAGATTCCAGGGGGAGGTAAAATAGGATGGGGTGGGAGTGACAGCAGGGATTTCTGCCAGATGTGGAAAGCAGAGAGAGGACAATGGCGGTTGATGGCAGGATGCCTGTTTTCCTCCTACCAGTTTTGAATGACTTCCAGAGAAAGAGCACACTGAAGAATATCTCTCCCTCAAGTGTGCTGCTGTAGCATGAAATACAAGCAGGAGGGTTAGGCTATATCTTCAAAATGTAAAGCAGAATAAGTAAAGAAGTTTGTGTTATCTTTCTGCTAGCAAAAAGAATTTTGTCCAACACTTATCATGAGAAATTGCCTAGTTATATTTTTTGAGGTTTTCAGCAGAAAGAAAAAATACCAAATTAAGTCTCAAGGAAAAGTGAAAGTTATTTTAATTTGATGGGGTTGATTTTTTTTTTAAATTTACTTGCCTAGTAAAATGCTTGAGGGTTTTCCCCATCTTTTACTTTATTTATTCCTTGAGCATGATTCCTTCTTTCTTGTGTTCCAATAGTTAAAACAGCAATAGGGATAATAATTATTTCCAGTAAGAAACAATTTTTACATCACCTTCACTTCCAAAGAACTTCAGATTAGAAAATAATGCTCCATTTTAGTATTTGTAACATTTCAAGCTGAGAAAAAACAACTCCCTAAGAAAGCAATGCTATGACTAGAACAAGAGGAGACGGTTTGTCTGCTTCTTCCTAACATGAATAAAGCCCCTACAGGCTACTGGTGCTATTCTGCCATTGCTCTGCAAGAGGGACCAGGAAAGTGACTGCAGCCTTTTCCCTCTCTCACACTCCTACCACCCATGGTGCAGATTTAAGTTAGGCATCTTCAAACAGAAAAGGTTCAGACAGAAGGACCATAAATCCAACTGAAGTTTTTCTCATGGTGGTATGTTGTTAACTTACTGGCGTGCCACTGGGTTTGGCTTTGCTTAACAGCCTGGCATTCTACAAAAAAATAAATCAGGCCTTTAATTTAGATGTTAACTTCATTCCTTCAAGTTTCAATATTTTCATCCAAGGCATTTAGAATGTACCCATTATTTTTGCAGATCACATCATCAGATAGTATTAATAACAATACTACCTAATTGGCTTTTATTTTGGCTGGAGCTTATTTCTCTAGTCCTAATTATTATAATAAAAAATAATATGTGTTGATTGTTACACAAGAAAAGAATTGAAAAAGTTTATTACTATACTGGAGTTTTGTTCCTGCTTAGGTATGAAATTACATATTCTGACACAAGTTTGTGAAGTTGGAGTCCAAAGTTGTCCCAATTAAACTAAACCCACCATAACTTTATCAGAACAGTGTTTGCATGTAACAGACTTTTCTCCTTTGTGAGCAAACATGGAGCAATATTCCTCTCATACCCAAAATCTGTATTTCGGTCCATACAGATTTGGTTTGTGTATCAAACCTGTAGTGAAAATTGTCAGGTTTTGTGCTAGATCTGAATCAGATTAGACTGGATTTCTGTTTCTCATAAAAGTATATAGTATCCCCATAACAACATAACAAATCTTGGCAGGTTAGTGGAAAAGAAACCCAACACAATGTGCATGAATATCTCTCTAAACATTTCCTGGGAGACGATCTGGTAGGCAACCACATAACAAGAAAAGATTACCATCAGTGTACCAACACAGCTGGCATAATTTCTTTGAGAAAATACCATGTCCTTCATGGCAGAAATGGAAACAGGCTCTCAAAGTTAACTCATTGTATTTCCAAAATTTAACTTACAAGATTCCACAGAGAACGGCAACAGAAAAATTAGGGCAACAGTTCTACACAAGGTGTGGAAAGAAAGTATGACTATCTTGGAAAAGAATCCTTTTCTTCAACAACTGTCTGTCCCATCAGAAGGCTAGCATGAAACTTCTTGAAGCTTGTTTTGTCTGGGAAAGAATAATTGTACTCCATAGTCTGATTATGGTTTCAAATTAATTTTCATATGTTTACTGCTCCCTAAGCAAATCCATTTACAGGAATTAAGAAAACCACATACAAAATCTATAAATTAGATTTTTTTTCCAAGAATAAAGGGGGTGTTTTCTATGTCCACTTCATTATTAAAATGTAGTAAACATAGGCAGGTGGGGAGGAAGTCAAAGTGAATAAAATAAAGCCAGGTTTCCATTTCATGGTGTTGGGCAAATTCCATGACTAATTATTCTTTGCTTCTGTGCAGAATATAGCTGTGATTTTCACTAAATTCTGCTGAGGTGCTGCAGAACTGAATTTGTTTCAAAATGCATTCAGACTTGCTCATGGTACTGCGGAATGGCATGCATTAAACTCTGTTTGGAAGCACACGTAAATGCATCTCTCAGCTTATGTTTTCTCAACTGCCTTAAGACTGAACAGAAATGTGAAGTGAGGTAGATCCACCTTTTGGCAGGCTCCAGTTAAATTGTGCTACTTATTTTCATGTCTGTATGCAGCCAGATATGCAGAGACCTCTGGCAGACTTAGCTGATTATATTGCAGAATAAGAGAATCACAGAATGTGCTGAGTTGGAGGGGACCCACAAGGGTCAAATTCCTGGCCCTGAACAGCACCATCTCCAAGAGTCACACCATGTGCCTGAGAGCGTTGTTCAAACTCTCCTTGAACTCTGTCAGGCTGGCGCTGTGACCACTTTCCTGGGAGCCTGTTCAAGTGCCCAACCACCTTCTGAGTGAAGAAACCCTTCCTAATATCCAGCCTAAATCTCCCCTGACACAGTTTCAGGCCATTTCCTCCAGTCCTGTGATTGGCCACCACAGAGGAGAGATCA
>VWYO01002299.1:5975-18276 GCA_013400275.1 Rhadina sibilatrix | reverse complement strand
ACGGTGTGAGCTCCCAGCACACATCACCACGCCCCGGGACAGGCTGTGAGACCCCAGGGGACACGACGTGAGCCCTTGGGCCAGCACACGAGGCTCTCTCGCTGTCCCCATACCATGAGGATCCTCTTGGGCTCGCTGTAGCGCAGGCGGACGGTGGAGCCGTCGGTGTTGACCAGCAGCACGGGGTAGAGGCGGCCGTAGAGCTGCCGGTGCAGGTGGGAGATGGCGGCGCGGTTGGAGTTGCTGCGGACACAGGCGGCGAGTGGCGGCCGGGACACGGCCTGGAGGCGCAGGGCACTGGTGGGAGAAGGGAAGGAGAGCGGCAGTGTCACCGTGGGGGTGACCTGAACTCCCAGCGGGAGAGCCAGCGCCGTCCTGCTGGGTCACAGGCACGCCGTGCTCACCTCAGCGCCCGGCTCGCCGCCATCCCGGCCAGGCTGGAAGAGATGGGTCCAGCAAACGGAGTGGATGACACGGCCTGGGGACAAGGAAAGGTGTGGGGCGACCCTGCCGTGTCCCCATCACTGCGAAGCTCCCACATCCCCTCAGCAGCACGGAGCAGCCCCATGACAGCTCCTGCCACGGTTTGGCTCCATGCTGGCTCCCCCCGCCCCCGGAACGGGTCCAGCCCCCCAATGGTTNAATGGTTCAGCCCCACTAATGGTTCCCCCTATTCCCGCAATGGTTCAGCCCAACTACGTCTCCTCCTGCCCAGCCGTGGGTCAGTTCCATGATAGCTCCCCCCCTCTCCACGTCATGGTTCATCCCGCCACCGCCCCACCACGGTTCAGTCCCATAAAGCTTCCCCCTACACTCACCTTGGTTCAGCCCTCCCACCTCTCTCCAACCTTGGTTCAATCCCTCTATGGCTCCCGCCACCCCAGCGTGGTTCGGCCCAACACCGCCCCCTCTCCTCCCCGCCACGGCTCAGCCCATGTTACCCTCTCCGTTCCCCCCTAACTGCCCCCTCAATCACGGCCCTGCTGGTGCTGCCCCCCGCCACCATCATGGTTCATCTCCAGGCGCCCCAGCCGCGCTCACCCCCCCCGCAAGGCCCGACGCGTGGTCCGTCCCGCCGCCCCGCACTCACGTGACCGCGCGCTCCCCAGAGCCCCGCCCTCGCGGTGACGTCAGGGCGCGCGGCGGTGGCCGCGGGCGCGCGCGGGGGCTGCCGGGAGCGCCCCCCCCCATCCCCTCATGATCCTCGGGCGGATGCGCGGGGCCGGCATCGCCCGGGCGGGTGAGCGGGGATGGGGCCCGGGGCTCGCACCCTCACGGGGACCGCGGGCTGAGGGGCACAGCCGGACACGGGGTGCCGGGACCCTCACAAGGGCCGTGGACAGAGGGAGTCCAACAGCCCGACGAGCACGGTCACTCACAGGGTTCCTCGGCTGAGTTGGCCTCGAGGCGTTCAGCCCCTCACGGGGGTCTGGAATATGAGGGATCCTGGCGGCTCCGGAGTTCCGAGCCCCTCACAAGGGCCCTTGGCTGAGGGGGCCCAACCTGCCCTGGAGTGCCGAGCTCCTCGCGGCGTTCCTCTGCTGAGAGGTCCCGGGGTGCTCAGCCCCTCTCGGGGGACCTGGATTTAGGAGTCCTGGGCAGCCTTGGCGGTCCAGCAGGCCCCAGGATGCTCAGCTGGTCACAGGGTCCTGGACTGAGGGTCCTGAGCCCCTCATGGGAGCCCTGAGCTGTGGGGTTCCAGCTGGCCCCAGGCTGCTGAGTCGTTCATGGGATCTGAGTCGTTCTGGGGTCCCGGGACACTGAGGTGGTGCCGATTCTCCACAGGACCCCCTGGATGAGGGAGGCTGAGCTCCCCCCTTGTCCTCTGTGTTATCCATGTGGGATGCCTGGAGCTCCCCCCTTGTCCTCTGTGTTATCCATGTGGGATGCCTGAGGGGGTGGGACGGGTTACAGCCCCACAGGGCTGTCCCCGGGCTGGCTGTGTGCCCTTCCCCACATCCACACCGGCTCCCCATCGCTGAGCTGCTCCAGGGTGGCTCCAAGATGTCCCTGGTTAGATAAGCCAGATAGGGATGTGCTTGTGGAATCAGGTGGGGTTTGTGGGCACCTGGGGTATGGTGAGATAAGAGAGGTTATGGGTTAAGCATCCCTCAAAGTGTCCTAAAACAAACACGTGTGGGGAAGTGGGTGGAAAAACCACACCTGTGTGAGCTTCACCTCTGTAGAGGTTTTCCCAGGTGGGTAAACTGGTTTGATCCTACTGGTGGGTTAAAATGGTCTGGTTTACAGGAGGACATGGTCTGGGAATAACTGGCTTGGACCTCCCTGATTTCTGCAGTGACCTTGAGCAAGTGGTTTGTGTTCTGTCTGCAGCCAGGAGTGCAGCCAGTGGAGAGGCTAATTAGTGCTTTTTAGGTAATTATTTCCAGGAAAAAGGTGGCTGAGTTCCAGCTCTTGTGCTGCTGTGGGATGCTCTGCTCCTCACAGAATCACAGGATGGGTAAAGTTGGAAGGTTGGAACCTCCCTGCTCCTGTGCTGCAGATAATTCCCTATCTGTCACAGCAGGAGCTCTCTCTCTTTTTGGAACCTGTCCCAAATCTTAGAAAGATGGGGGTGGCACCTTTGTAACAAACCTGCTAAAAATAGGGGGGTGAGATTATAATCCTAATCCAGGAGACCTTTCTCAAGGCTCCAGGGAAACTGCTTTAATCTTCTTTCCTTCTTCATAAGGGGGCTTTGCCTTCCCTGTAAAGCCTCTCTGCTAATCAGTTTTAATTTGTTTAACTCTGATGATGTTTGTCCTCTGCCTCCCTGGTTATGTTGCCACCTACGAGGTAAAATCCAGGGTGAATTTAGCAGCACAAGCAGACCAGGATCCATTCCTTGCCTCGGGGACATCCTCCTGTCACCACCTCATCTTTTTGCAGCCCACAGGGCTTTATGTGGCTGTTTGTCCTCAGTCCCAGGTGTGGGAGATAATTAATATTGTCAATTAGTTGGCTTGTGCCCTTGCTGATCAACTCTGCAGTGGTTTTGGTGGATTAGGCTGGATCCCAACCCATTTTTAGGAAACCCTCTGTGCTGGGTGCTTGCAGATTGGCTGCTCTGAAAATGCCAAAATCTGACAAAAGAGGGGGAAAATAAAATTGAGCTTCTGCCTAAAATAAATACATCTTTGTGACATTCCTGCTGCAGCCAGCTCGGAAAAGTGACGCGCCAATGCATTCCTGGAACCAAACAGGAGGGAGAAAAAAGCCCCATATCCACCAGATCTGGGGTTTTGGGGCTTTGTTTGTTGCTTTGCCTGTTGGTTTTGAGGGCTGTGGGGGAAGAGCCGCGCTCACAGGGATGGGGGAGCAGGGAATGAGGGCAGGGATATTGTGGGATTGCCCTGGGAAGTTGTGGATGCTCTATCCCTGGGAGTGTCCAAGGCCAGGTTTGGACGGGGCTTGGGGCAGCCTGGGATAGTGGGAGATGTCCCTGCCCACGGCAGAGGTGCAACGAGATGAGCTTTAAGGCCACTTCCTCTCAAACCTTTCAGGAATTCTGTGAAATTCCCAGTTTGCCATCTTGCCTCCTGGGAGGGCTCAGCCCCATCATCTGGGAGTGGAAATGGCTTTTGTTCCCTCTCAAGAGAAGGGATTCACGAGGGAGGCAGGAGGAAACACCTGCAAGCCTTCAGGTTTATTTTTAGCTGTTTTGAAAGAAGTGAGGCGTGCTCACAACCCAGGTGTCTTTTCTCTTAGTTTTGAGTATTTTGGGGAAAGAGAAGGGAACAAAGTGAAGGAGAGGGTCCCACTGTGGAAGTGGTTTGGATCTGTGAGCAGGAGAAGCTTTCTGGTCACCTTTGTGGTTGTGGACTTGAGGTGAAGCTATGTGGATTTGGTCCAAAGGAAGAGGAATGTTCCTGCTGAAGGAAAGTGCTTGGAAATGTTCGGCAGAGGATGGAGTTTGGAGCAGCCTGGTCTAGTGGAAATTGTCCTTGCCCATGGCAGGGGTTTGGAGTTGGATGGTCTGGGAGGTCCCTTCCAGCACAAACCATTCCAGGATTTTTTTTTTTTTTACACAGACAAAATCCCTGTGCCTTTGGTGACTGCAGGGACAGGGACAGCTTTGCTGTTTTCCAGAATCCCAGACCAGCAGTGGCTGGCACCCCTCAGCCTTTTTGGGGGTGTTGGATGCAGCTTTGCCAGCCAGGAAAGCAGGGGCGTGGAGGAGGAACCCGGAGGGGAGATTAAAGCTCAGCAGGATTGTTCTCATTGGCCATCTTCAAATTGCAGCTCATTAATTAAGGCTTTAGGAGGTCACAAATAGCCCAGCTCTGTCCCCAGGAGCCTGTGCTGCTGCCGGGGGCTGCTCTGCTTTCCTTGGCTGGGAGGGAGCACAAGGAAAAGGTAAGGATGTGTTGGAGCCTCCTCCCAACCCATTCCTTCCCAGATTGTCTGGGGTTGAATGAATGAAACGATTGGAAGTGTTTTGGGCAGCTTTAAATTTCTACTGGTGTTTGCTGAGGGGCAATGAAATTTTGAGGGAGAAGAGGGGGAATAGTTCCTTCTGGTTGGGATCTGGGACTGGGATTTGTGCATCCAGCACAGCTGGGTCCCAGAAGGGAATCTGGATGCTGGCATCCCAGTGTCACTTGTGGGATTTTTGGGGTGCTTGTGGAAGCTGGTGTGTGATGGAGGAGCACTGTTTGGGGGCAGATGTGTTGTGAAGCACATTGGGGTGTGTGAAGGGGATGAATTTGTGTGGAGAGTTTTCCAAGGAGTGCTCAGGGCTCACCTGGTGGAATTCCATGGGAGAAAAGAAATGTGAGGGAAACAGGAGAGAGGGAAATGATTTGGATAACTCCTCAGGGACTGCTTTGCTCCTTTGCTGCAAACACTGAATAGCATGTCTCTGGTGCTTTCTTCTGGTATTGAACATTTAGGCAAAATCTGTGGTTTTTTTGGAAATTACAGAATTTTAAGGACCAAGGGAATGCTAGGAAGGTCCCCAAAGGGCTTCCTGGAGTTTGTTCAGTCTTCTGGTTTTGGGATGATGGAGCCTAATCCTGCAATGTGGCGATGAGATTGGTCCTCCCAAAATTTCATCTGTTGCATCCCTAAGGCTGCAGCACTCGGAGGGCACTAAGCAGAAAAAAAACCAGAAGGAATAAAGGAATTTCCTTAGGGATGATCATTGACCGTGGGTGTTTTCACCGCCCACGTCGCCGCTGTTGGCACCTCCTCAGCCTTTGTGTATTAATAGCCCGTCCCTTGGCGCAGCCCGGGATGAACCGCGGTCAGACAAGTGACATCCCCGAGGAGCAGAGGGAAAAGTTGTGTAATTCTCCGGCTGTCGTGCTGCCCGAGGGAGGAGGGATTTAGGGGCTAAGGAGGCGTCCCGCTCACGCAGGCGGGGTCAGGGAGAGGGAGCCCGGCGGGATTAGCCCGCGGCCGCGCTGGTGAGACAGCATTTGGCTTAAGGCTGTTTGAAAAGTGATGTGTAAGGTCAGGGTGACATTGCTATGAGCTAATTTAAAATGGAAAGGCATTATCTGCCTCTTGGCTGGTGGCTCCTCAGGCCACACCCAGCCCAGGAGGCTAAAAAGATGCTTTTCCAGGGATTTTACTTTGCTTGCTGAAAGTACCTGTTTTTAAATAGGAAGAAGTTGTTTGATTTGTCCCACTCTCGCCATCACTTCTGGTTTGGAAGCTGCTGATGGATGAGGGTCCCCAGTGGTACCCCCTGCACCTTCACACAGCATTTCTTCTTTTTCCCATGTGGATAATTCACCTTTCTTCCTCTCCAGAGACACAGGAACATAAAAACACATTTCTTTCTTTCTTTCTGGCTGAAGAAACAACTACAGCAAGTTCTGTGTGTGGCCCCAGGCTGCCTTTTTTTCTGACTGTACCATGAACTGATCTCTGGGATCTCTTTCTTTCTTTCTTTCTTGCCATGAGACACCTGCAGATGGAGTCAGTGCTTCAGGAAATATGGGAATTAACCCCTGAGCGTGTTCATGGCAGTGACTGCACCCGAGTTCAGATGCTGTTGCAAGGGTTTGGGGGTTGGTGATGCAAAATCTTCTCTGCCAAACTCTCCTCGAAGCTCCTTTCTCCCTGTGAGAGGGAAGGGGCTGGGACTGTACCTCTGTGCCATGATGCCAAATGCCACCAGGCACAAACAGGATTTTGTTCCTTTAGAGAGAGTTTTCTTTAGGATTTTGGCCACAGTGAGATCCCAGCTGTGATGGAAAACAGCTGGCTTGAATCATCCCAGTTTAGTGGCAGCTAAATCCCAGTTTCCTCCTCCTTTGGGTTACATCCTATGAGTTTAACCCCAGTCTCTTCAGAAGTGTTTCTGCACTCCCAGTACTTTTTATCAGCTCTGGACTTGTGGATTTTGTGTCATTTCAGCTTTTGCTGCAGCAATTTGTACCCAAGGGTAAAGGACTGGTGCTGTTTTGAGGGGCTGAGCACTCCTGAAGATTCCCAGCTGTGTTTCCATGGGTGTTTCTAACCAGATACATTTTTCTGTCTCTCCCCAGTCATGCAGGGACCAAGGCCAGTGGTTCTGAGTGGCCCGTCGGGTGCAGGGAAAAGCACTTTGTTAAAGAAACTGCTCAAAGATTATGAGAACGTCTTCGGCTTCAGCGTCTCCCGTGAGTGTCCAGGGATGGGCTGGGGAGCAGCTCAGGAGTGCCAGCTCACAGCTTTCCTCTTTTTATACCCCAAAATAATGGTTTGTCTGTGGGCTCTTGGGGATGTTTAAATAATTCAGGGAGCCTTTTAATCCTCGTGTCGAGTGGCAAGTTTAGGATTGGTCTGGAGTAGCACCTTTCCAGGTCTGGTGGCTCCCCACATCTCTAAACACAACTCAGAAAGGAAACAAGAACCTTTTGAGTGATTGCTTGACTCTGAAAGTAACAAAATCCCCCCACATTTCTGCTTCAAAAGCCGTTTGATTTTTTCCATGGAGCTTTGTAAGGTGTTTTTAGGTCCATTACCAAAACGTGTTTTAATGTCTCAGCACTTTGTGTACTGCAAGTAAAATCTGTGCTTTGAGATCTGGATTCACTCCACCATGAAAGAACAAATACTGGATGTTTAAAATTTTAATGCTGTGGGAGGAGAAGAAACTTAAAATTACCTCCTTTGTGTGTGTGTGTGTCATCCTATGCTCCTGATTCAACTGAATCTCTCATCTCACTCCAAACTAAACCTTATTTTTCCCAAATTGCCTCTTGGTAGAGATTTTTTTTTCCTAGAGATCCATGTGCCACTTAGACCTTGGCATTTCTTTGATCCTGCAACACCCATGGGTGATGTACAGGATTTACAAGGCTGCTTTTTGTTTTGTTTGTTTTTGTTTTTTTTTTCCTGCAGATACCACAAGGCAGCCGAGACCTGGAGAAGTGAATGGCAAAGGTGAGCCTGTTGCAGTTGGGTCTGTCTCACTGGACTCTCCAAATAATTCAGGTTTTCAAAGCTGGGCTCTGTGCTCTGAACTTGGCTGTTGGGTGATCTGATTTTCCAAAGTTTCTGGGGAGATATCTCCACTGCTTTGGGAAGTGCAGCTGCTTAATGAGATGGTTTTAGCTGTATTAATAGCTTGTGCCCAGTTGTTTTCTCATGTATTTGCATATTTTAAGAAACAATCAAATGAGGTTTGTTCCTAATTTCCAGTGGCAGTTTTCCTTCTTAAGTGAAAGGATGGAATTTCAACAGAAGATAGGGAAATATTCCTTTTTAGTTAGTTTGGTTTTGATTTTCCCTTTTATCTCTCTCTCTCTCATCCCATTCTGGTCTTTCATTAGAAATCCTTTCAAATGAAAGGCCTTACCTTTCCTGCTGTAATGTGTCCCACACCTGTGGGCAAGGGGGGGAGGAGTTCCCACTGCACCAGCAATGGGAAAGGATATGAAAAATTTTGGCCACACAGAAAACTCCAGAATGTTTTTTGTTGAGCAGGTGTTTGGACAACTGATGTGGAAGTAGGAAGTGAATCTCTGCAGTTCTCTCCCAAAAACCCATGGGTGTCATTTTGACCATGAACTTTACCTTCAAAATGTTAATTTCTGTCCGTTTTTCCCATTTCCCCTTCTCCAGATTATCACTTTGTGACCAGAGAGGAAATGCAGAAAGAAATTGATGCTGGTGAATTTATCGAGCACGCGGAGTTCTCCGGGAACATGTACGGGACAAGGTAGGTCAGGGGTGTCCCTGCCTGTGCCAGAGGGGCTGCAGTTAGATGGTCTTGAAGATCCTTTCCAATCCAAACTGTTCTGGGATTCTAGAAAATAAATAGAGAATCTCTCTAGGCCCCTGAGGATGTTCCTGCTCAGATGTGGGATAAAATGGAAAGAGTCCCTCGTGCTTAGCCAGAAGAGTTGAAGTTCTCACCAATCCTTTCTGCTCCCTAAGTCTCATCAGTGAATAATAATAAGTGATTAAAAAGCTTGAGGCAATTCCCCATGTTGGGGAAGAGAAATTGTCTTTACAGCTTATAAAAGCTACCACTTGGAAAATTAAGTGGAGAATTAATTGCATCTTATGACCCAGATGGAACATCCGTGTCCATCCAGAATCCTTCAGGAGAGCCTGTGGAGTCAGTGGATCTCTGGAGCAGGGGAGTTCTCAGTGGTTTTGCTCTTTGGTGAAGGTTGTTTCTGTGTTTGTCACAGAATCCTGACGCTGTTGCACACCACAACAACACAGACTCTGACTTCAAAAGGCTGACAATGGCTCTGTTTATTTCCAGGAATCTCTTCCCTTTTATGCTGTTCTACACAGACCCATTCAGTTGGTGAAAGAAAGACAAACCTCTTCAATCACATTGGTCAAACCAGAGGGACATCAAGAAGTCCCTCCTAGGGAAAGGAATGTAAACAAAGGTTACAGTTAGGAAAACATGTCTCTTGTTGACAGAAAACTCTCTGGGAAAAGCGTTTCAGAAAACCAAAACATCTCAGGTGCAAACCAGGGCTACAGAATCCCAGTATGGTTTGGGTTGGGAGGGACAAAAAGATCAGGAGTTCCAACCTCCTGCCCATGAGCAGGGAATTTCCCTCTATGTGGTGAAGCCCTGCCAAGACAGGAGTTTATGGACATCCCACCCGTCCTGTGGGACAGTCACAAATGATCCATTCCCACACGTTCCAGCATGGCTTTGCCAGAAACAGCAGCTCCCTGCTCCACCCAGAGCAGTGACACTTGGAGAAACTCTTTATCAAGAGCAGAGCAGGCTCTGTCCTCTCCTGCCACAGCCTGGGCACCCCCTTGCTGGAGGGGACACCCCAAACCCCCCCTGGGCGCTCTGACCCCTTCCCTTGTGTGCTGTGTCCCCAGTAAAGGAGCCGTGCAGGCCGTGCAGGCCCAGAACCAGATCTGTGTCCTCGACATCGACATCCAGGGCGTGAAGAACATCAAGAAGACCGAGCTGAACCCCATCTACATCTCGGTGCAGCCGCCGTCCATTGAGATCCTGGTGAGCGCCCGCCTTGCTTTGCCGGTAGCAGTTAGAGGTAATCAGCGTCCGGCTCCGCAGCCACGGGGCTCCCCCTCCCGGCAGACACCTCTCTGCTCCTCGGGGCCCTGCACTGGGTGGGGAGGACATGCCCAAGCATAGCTCACAGAGCTGGTGGGGAGCTTGGAACAAAAGCCCTGTGAGGAATCGTTGAGGGAGCTGGGGTTGTTCAGCCCGGAGAAAAGGAGATTCAGGGGTGACCTTATCGCTCCCTACAGCTCCCTGAAAGGTTGGCTGTGCTCAGGTGGGGTTGGTCTCTGTCTCCAGGCAGCAACTACAGGAGAGGACACAGCCTCAAACTGCACCAAGGGAGATATGGGTTGGATATTAGGAAGAAGTTTTTTACAGGAAGGGTGATAAAGGACTGGAATGGCCTGCCTGGGGAGGTGGTGGAGTCACCATCCCTGGATGTGTTTAAAGAAAGCCTGGATGTGGCACTGGGTGCCGTGGTTTGGTTGAGGTGTTGGGGCTGGGTTGGACTCAATGATCTTGGAGGTCTCTTCCAAGCTGGTGGTTCTGTGTGTGTGATCTCTGCCCAGCCCAGCTCCCCAGCCTCTGGCTCTCAGGGATAAATCTTCCTATGTTTTGATTTTTTGAGTTCTTCCTCAAATGTGTTCCACACCTTGGTTATGGACTCCACTGCAGCATGGCCAGTCTCTAAATGCATTAATTGTGCTTCATGCTGTGCTGAGATTTGCCTCCACAGTTAAAATTAAACCCAGGGAGGCTGGTGCTGTGCAGCACCTTAAATTCTATGCCCCTCTGGTCTTACCCTAAGTGATTGCAGTGGGACTCTTGCAGAAGTGGAATGAATCACTGTCATGGTTCAGAGAGGGATGAGGACACATGAGGACAACTCCTGACTCTGCCCTCTTGCTCTCAGTACATCAGGCAGGCTCTGTTTCTCGTTGAGTTTGTGGAGGAGGAAGCCAGCAGCACCAGATGCCAGAGCCCAGCAGAGAGATCTCATTTCCAGCAGTACCTGGAAAAATAAATAAATGAGAGGGAGGTAAAAGAAACCTGGGACCTTGAACTCTAGGTAGGAGATCCCAAGCCCAGTTTGGCCCCTGGTTTTGCACTGGGCTGTGAGTGAGGCCCCTCACCCTTTGCAGGGCGTTCTCACGTGGTCACAAACAGCGCTGGCCTGAGGGTGGGGGTGGTTTCTGCCTGCAGCTTCCAGAGCACTCATCCCTTCCTTCTCTTTGTCCTTGGGTTTAGGAGAAACGGCTACGGGACCGAAAGACTGAGACAGAGGAGAGTTTACAGAAGCGTTTGAGTGCAGCCCGCGTGGACCTGGAGCTCAGTAAGTCCTTGGAGTGGTGTCTGTCTGCAGGGAGAGGGGCTGCCTGGGTCATTTGGGAGCTGGGTTTTGTGGGAGCTTCTGATTTGTGCTCTCCAGCAGTGCTGGCAGGGCTTGCCGTGAGCTGAGTTGGATCACTGCTGCATTTCCCACTGCAGTTCCTTGGGGGTGCTTGGCAGAGCAGTTCATTAGCAGCAGCTGAAATAATAATAATACTAAAAGTTAATACTAAAATGCCATGGGACTTGGTGCATGACAGCTGACACAGGGAAGAAAAATTCTCCTCTAACTCTGTCCTCGTCTCCTTCCCCAGGTAAAGAGCCTGGGCTGTTTGACCTGGTCATCATTAATGATGATTTAGAAAAGGCCTATTCTGAATTGAAGGAGGTGCTGCTGGAGGTGAGTCCTTGGGGGTTTTTTCTGCCTCATTCCTGGGCCAGGCAGGTGAGGGTCTGTTCTCAGGCAGCCACAGAAATGTCACCTCATCCCACACTTGGTCTGCTTTGAGCTGCTGAGAGACAGATTGAGTACAAGTGATGATGGATCAGTGGCCTAAGAGTGGGAAATGAATCCAACACAATCCTGAGTTGGGGCAAAATAAGCATTGATCCCTGGGCAGCAGAAAAGGACATTCCTATTTCTGGAGCTTCCAAGTCAAACCTTGCCTTGTCCCTAAAGGCGAGCTCAGGGCTTGGTCCTGCAATGTGGAACTGGTCTGAGCTGTTGGCCACTCCTGGTCCCCTAAGCTGTGCAACCCAGAGTTGTTCCCCCAAGAGTGGCAGATCCTCAGTCTCTTTCCTGATCTCCTTGCAGGAAATCAAGAAGACCGAAGAGTCCAGGAAGTCCTGAGCTGAGCCTGCTTGGGCGTTTCAATTTTGCACATCATTCCCGAAGCACGTCACGTCGTTTTATTCCAAAAGACATTCCCTGTAGGCTGCTCCTACCCCCAACTTACTCTAGGATGTTTATATTAAAAGGAAAGAAAAGGAAACCTGGTCGTGCTTGTGTTTCTGTTGGCTGCGTGCTCAGCACCTGCTCCCCCAGGTTTGTACCCCTGGATCCTTTGGGAGCTGCCAAAGGGCAGAGCCCTTCTGGAAGGCTGTAGAGAAGCTGTTGGGCTGGTGTGCTTGGAGGCAGCAATAATTCCCTTATCCTAGGGGGAATCCACTGCATTCCCCCTAGGAACTGTTGCTTGTACAGGGCTCTCTTCTGAGACCTGGAGAACCTTGCACTTCATTTCCCAAGTTTTCTTTAGACTTGGCATTGATGTTTTCATGAGACTTCCAAGCCCTTTGGTCTCTCCAGCAGGACATATCCTCAGTGTCCTTGGGTTGAGTTCTCACACTGTGAAAACTGTGGAGACAAGCTGGGAATGTTCACCTGGAGAGGAGAAGCTCCAGGGAGAGCTCAGAGCCCCTGCCAGGGTCTAAAGGGGTTCCAGGAGAGCTGGAGAGGGTCAGGGGACAAGGGATGGAGGGACAGGACACAGGGAATGGCTTCCCAGTGCCAGAGGGCAGGGCTGGCTG
>VWYO01002275.1:0-10759 GCA_013400275.1 Rhadina sibilatrix | reverse complement strand
CCCGGTGCCGCCGAGGATGCTCCGGTTAAAGTTGTTGATCTCATCTCTTCCCTACTTTGAAAAGTCAAACAAGAAAACCCCACGCCAATTTAAACCGGAGTGGTAGAGTGTAGCGATGGCATACCTTGGCTTCATACATCCCTCTAAAAGGGGATCAAGGCAAGAATTAACTATTTTGATTTTTCTTCTTTTTTTATTGTTAATTTCTAGTTGTTTGTAATCTCTAGTCCCGGTTGCTGGCGGAGGGCGTTGGGGTTTTCGTTGCTTTGTTTTGTTTGCGGTGGCGTTTTGGTGAGATTTTTGTCTTTGTAAGGGTTTTTTAAAGACCTTTATAGTATTCAGCTCTGGAGTCTGTTCAGACTCGCCCTGTTCTCCCTGCCGGTGGCCCCGGCCGAGGTGAACGAGCTGCGCCCGGCGCTCCCGCGGCGGCTGCGGGCGGTGCTGGGACCGGGGAGCGCGGGCGGCGGCGTGAGCGGGCTGGGGGCTCTGGGGAGGGCTCCGGGGGCTCTCGGGGCTATATCGGCTCCGGGGGCTCTGTCAGCACTGGGGGTTATATCGGCTCCGGGGGCTCTGTCAGCACTGGGGGTTATATCGGCTCTCAGGCCTCTATCGGCTCTCGGAGTTCGGTCACCTCTCGGGAACTCTGTCGGCTCCCGGGGCTCTATCGGCTCTCGGGAGCTCTATCGGCTCTCGGGGGTTATATCGGCTCTCGGGGCTCTCTCGGCTCCCGGGGTTGTATTTGGCGCTCTGGAGGCGTTCGCTGCGCTCCGCGCTCACGATTCAGCCGCGCTCCGTGCCCCGAGTGCCCTCGCCGGGACCTTTGTCCCCTTCTCTTCCGCATAAAGCCGCGGAGAGGCCCCGTGGCCCGGCCGGGGTGAAGATGTCTCCTCCGGGCCCGGCCGCGTTGTTCTGTGCCGCGGCGTTGCTGGTGTGCGGGGCGGAAGGTGAGCCCCGCCAGCTGCTGCTGCTGCTGCTGTTGTTGTTGGACCTGGGGAAGCCACTGCACCAACAAGTGCCAATGATTTTTTTCAAACGCAGTAAATCTCTTGGGCTTTGTCGGGGGTTATGCAAAAATGCCTTCATGATTGCCTGCAAAAATTACTGGTTTTGTGAGATTAAACTGTTTTTGAGGTGATTTAATGAAAATAAAGCTTTCTGTCTTTTTTGAAAGGTAGAAAGCAACATTTTTGAATTCTTTAAAGAAAATATTTTTGTCTTGTTGAATGATAAATTTAGGAAATGTTAATGGTTTTGCTGTTTGCTCTGGAATTTGCACGGTGACTAAAGCCTGCCCTGCCTGGCTCCAGGTGTCACCGGCAGGAGGGTTTGGCAGGGGGTGTCTGTCACTGCACCAAAGCAAAATGAAAACCAAACTAAATTGAAAGGAATGAACTGAAATGTTCTAAATTAAACAGTCTGTTAAAAATACTTAATAGAAAAGTCGGTGTGGTAAGTATGAAGATGCAATTTAATTATTTTTTTTTTTACCTTTTGTGTTCCTTAGGACAGAGTGGCGCTGAGCCAGAAGTGACTATTGCACTCGGACGGCTCAGGGGAACGCAGACAAATGTGAAGGGGACAGACAAGCTTGTAAATGTTTTCCTTGGAATTCCTTTTGCAAAAGCTCCTCTTGGATCCTTGAGGTTTTCCCCACCTGAACCACCTGAGCCCTGGACTGGTCTGAGAGATGCAACTTCTCACCCACCACTGTGAGAGCTGTTCGTTTGCAGATAGAAGCTGCCCGTGCTGGGCAGAGTTGTGTTTATTGGGGTGCAGAGGCCTGTTTTTGCTGAGGAGTTAATATTTGGTGGTGGATCCACTGCCAGTACTGGAGCATTTCTAGTACAGGTGTGGAGATGTGCTTTTACAGGCTGCACCTCTCACTGGCTATAGATAACACAGAACCCAAGCACCCTGTGGGGATTCAGCCAGGGGCCAAGGAAGTGTGGTTCTCTCTACCAGTGTTACATTGATGCTATTGCAGGTTTAGTACTCTTTTTTTTTTTTTTTTTTTTTTTTTTCTTTTTGTGAAGCTGTCCTCAAGATCTGTCCATGTTGAAAATAGCTGAAAAAAACTTCAAAGAAAAGCACCTTGCATTCCAAACTTCTGAGGACTGTTTGTATCTCAGTGTTTACAGCCCTGCTGGCTCAAGCAAGAAGGACAAGTTACCTGTATGTAAACCATTGAACAAACTTATGTAAACCATTGAACAAACTTGTGTTTTATAAAGCTTGCAAGTAATGATTGCTCTGAAGAGACTTAATTGCTTTTGAAAATGTGATGCTGCCCAAGCAGAAAAAAATATTATCATGTAAAATTCAAAGTTCACCAATCTGAAATTCAGCAGCCATCATGCTTAGGTGATTCGGTGTTCCTCATTCTCTGATGTTGTTTTCCTTTTTCAAGTGAAATCTGCAAACCAGTGCATAAAGGTGTGTCTCACCCTTTTGTTTCCAGGTGATGGTGTGGATCCATGGAGGCAATTTTATATTTGGTGGTGCTGCTCGGTATGATGGCTCTGCACTGTCAGCCTATGAGAATGTCGTGGTGGTGATAATTCAGTACAGACTGGGACTCCTTGGATTCTTCAAGTAAGAACACCTCTTTCACTTTTTACAAAGTACCTGCAGTCATGTTTAAAGCATGGGTAGCTGAACTTCTATATCAGCTTCCCACTGTTACAGTTAATTTTTAACTGTTAAATTTTACAGAATTTAAATGTACATAATTCACTGACATCAGAACTGATGTCACGGACTTCAGAACACGGAGCAACGTGCTCCCTCTGCATGGTTGTGTGATTGCAGAGGGCTGTAAGTTTGGCTTGTTTGGTGCTGGACAGGATGTTTGTTGTGGCCTTTGCTTCCATCCCCTGGTGTGTAAAGCAAAAACTCCGGTAAAGGCCAAGGACTCACCTGTGCAGAGGGGAGCCAGAGGGGAGCTGAGGTGTGAGGGGCTGTAGGTCACTCTGCACAGAGCACAGATTGCTGAGATTGCCTTTGTTGTGTTGTCACTGCTCCTGAGGGGTGGCTCTGCTGCTTTCCTTGCAGCACTGGTGACGAGCACGCCCGCGGGAACTGGGCGTACCTGGATCAAGTCGCAGCCCTTCGGTGGGTGCAAGGAAATATTGAGCACTTTGGTGGAGACCCAGCATCTGTCACTCTCTTTGGGATATCTGCAGGGTCTTGTGCTGTTTTTGCACATGTAAGTAGACAGTAGATAAAAATCAAAATCTTCAAAAGCTCTATTAATGTAACATTTCATGCTTAATCTGGTGTTTGACAGTAAGTTTAACTGCACGTTGGGCTAAATCTGGAGATTTGGCAAATAAAGGTGTATAATTCCCAACTGAATCCAGGAGCTGACTAGACTATAACTAGCACAAAGTTATGTGGTAAGGATGTTAATGTAGAATAAATGTTTTTTGTTCTTCCCTTCTTGGCAGGTGTTATCTCCTTTATCTAAGGGTCTCTTTCATAAAGCAATATCAGAGAGTGGAATTATAATTCCCCCCAGTAAAAATTTACAGCTTTCAACAGATCTTGAGGTAAGCTCATTCCTTTGCATTTTAAAGTCTTTATAGCCTAAAATAGGATACTCCTGTATGATAATTTGTTTAAAAGAGAAAAGGGGAAAAATCTCATTGCATACTGTGCAACAAAGCTGATCCAGTGTATTGTTGCAGCACACCTGTTTAATTTCAGCCTGTTTTGTGTTAGAAATAGATTGTACAGCTGTGTGATTATAACAGCTGTGGGCTGACAAAGGTATTTTCAGTCACACACTTGCCAAGCTGGGAAAATGTCCATTTTCTTACCCACTGCATTCTACACAGTAACTGTGGCATTTATTATGGAAAGTTTAACAAGAATCCAGAAGAAGAATTCAGTTTTTTGTTGACCTACCGTCTTTTAGGGAGGGCCTTTATGTGAAGTAAATTAATTAAATATAAAACAAAAAGAAACCACATTAAATAAAATCACTCTCTAAGTGCCTTTTAATATCTTTTCCTGTAATGGCAGATAGTAATAATATATGTGTTTCTGAATTTTCTTTCCTTATTTGGTTTATGCTACAAGCTCGTATTATCTCTACAGCAAAGTTTGAAAAACAGTGAATGGAAACACAGCAAGAAGGAGGAGTACACCAGAATGATTTAACTTTGTGATCAAACTGTAGCATTTCTAGTAAAATAAAGCACTCAAAGATCTATCAAGCTCACCTAAATCTGCCACTAAATCAAGCTATTAACAGCAGTGTGTATATGATTTGATAACAGTGCTTGTCTCTGTTGGTAATTTTCAGAAAATTGCCAGTGTCTTCAAGTGTGAGACAAGCAGTTCCCTCTCCCTGTTGGACTGCTTGAGGAAGCAGGAAGCAGAGCACATTGTCCTAAACAGCAAGGTAGGTGAGACTTCATGGCAACAGAACTTTTTAATGGCTCACTTGCAAAACTTTAGCTCAGCCCCTGATCAGAGTTCATTGATGGTCCGTTCCAAAGTTGATGTTTTCTTATCTTTTGTCAAAATACTCCCTGAATGTTGAAATAATTTCACAGGTAATTTCTTTCTGGAAGTTTTGGCAGTGTCACAGCACCTGTGAAGTTGTGATTGAGGTTTGAGCATCCCTATGTTTTAATGTCAGAACAGCACAGGATCATGAACCCATTAGTTGCCTCTACACCTTGACCCAGCCAGGCCTGCATTTTATACTGCTGTGCCAAACTAAATTTATGTCCCAGTGGCTGTAGATACTTGAATTTCTTGAAGCCCTTTTTTGCACTTAGGACATTTAATGTGGACATCTTGCATGATTCGAAGAAAAAATTGGAAATACTGTTAACAATTAATTTGATCTTTTTTTTTCCTCTTACTTAAGGAAATCTCATTTCTGCCCTTAGTTTTGGATGGAGTGTTTCTTCATAAGCCACCTGAAGAGATATTGGCTGGAAAAGAATTCAATGCAGTCCCGTTCATGATAGGAGTCACCAACAATGAATTTGGCTGGAATGTTAGATCGGTAATTTAATGTCTATTCTTTATTTTTGATGTGTTTTTAATGTTTGTGTTAAGTAATAGGACAAGTCTCTGCATTGTTGGAAATACATACAGGATAAACACTGCTTGTACTGTGGCTCTGCAGTGCCCCAGAACCAGTGGGTCACAAGAGGTGAGAGAGGCTTCCTCCTGCAAGTTAAACTACATGGACACATCATTGGAACATCAATATTGTACAGTGTTTTCTTACCCTAAAATTTTAATCTCTCATTCCAGGCAGAAAGAGAAAAAGAAGGCAACAAACAAGAACTTACTACTCAGAGATAAATAAAGCCAATCCTTTCCCCCACAAGGCTCAGTAGTCAGGGTTGATACATAATGTGCTTAAAAATGTGCCACTGGTCACCTAGACCAGCTTCCCCTGGTTGTCATTACCACCCTGCAGAAAGGATTCTCATTTGAAAATCTGACTTGGGGCAGAGTGAGGGGACCATGCAGGTGTCCAGCCCATTCTCCTTTCTCATGGGAACTCAATGGGTAACTCCAAAACATGAGCAGATGTTCTCAGTGCACACAAACTGCAGGAGATGGAGTTGTGTCCTCTCCTTCTTGTCCCTTTCTTTTATTTCCTAAATATCCAGGTTCCTTTCTGTAGTAAAAAGCATTTGTTCTGAATTTGTGAAGCAACTGTCACTGGGAGCGTGCTGGTTTTAAGTCCCAAAAGAACAGTGCAAAGTGAAATCTGCTTGAATTTATTTTGCAGACAGGGGAGCTGTTTTATGTAATGCTGTAAAAGAGGAGGAACACTGCATTATCCTTATTTCAAAGGGCTCAAACAAGTGGATTAGAGACAGATTGCCAGTGACTTTTAAGATCTCCCCCAACAGAATGAAAATGAGCCTGTGAGACAAAAGCAGCTTTTTGCTTCAACTCTGCCCTCATGTTTTCTAGTCTTACAAGTTCCTTCATGTTGATTTAAGGATAAACTATGTATTAGGAGTGGTTTATGTAGAAACCTTCACCAAGGCAACATTTACTGCAGTAAATACAAGCTTTTCAAGACAGTTGCTGCATTGTGCTGCACTTTTGGGTATGATGTTTCAAAAATAAACACCAGTAGTAAGAATTAATGGAATAATGTAGTTCCAATGTTTAAAATAATGGAGACATTGAATGGTGCTAATAACATTGGTTTTGTTTTGGTGTTTTTTTTTTTTTTTTCTCTGTACAGACATCAAAAATGACAGGTTTGAGGGAAATAGGAGATAGAAAATCAATTGCCTCAACTGTGGAGGTTTTTCTACCAATGATCGTAAGTACTGCTGCACTAATCTGATTGCAGAAGTGAATTTTGTTTTTCACATATGTAACACCTGGGTCTCACTGCTTGACTCATAGTGTTACTGAGGGCTGAGGTCATGTTATGCTTTGAGGAGAGTCCCAGCAAAGCTGACAAGACCAGGGTGTATGGAATTACACAGAAATAGCATTGAGTCAGGCCTGGAATTTGGGAAAATGCGTTTTACATTCTAGACCTCAACCAATAATTTTATCCTACATATTTGTGGGATTACTGTAATAGGATCCCTAATGGTGAGGGATCTCATGGCTAATCTCCTGCTTAGGGAGTTTCAAGGTGTATTTTTCAGTATGTTGACATTAAATGTAGCTTTTAAAGTAATTACTTTGCACTCCTAGTTTTGAGGTGTATCTTTCAATGAGCAAATTTGAACTCTGAAAACTTACACTGTGTTTGGAGATCCCAATGGTCTTGTCCTCTTGTCTAATGGTTCATAAATCTTTCAAGGACTGAGAACTTACTTTTGTGATTGCCATCTGTCTTCTCCTGAAGAAAACAGAAGCCAAAGATATTGTCAGGAGAAATTGTTGGATCTACACTTATTCCTCTAGAGTTTCAACCCATGTAAATCTGGTGCAGATTTGCCTGAGGTGGTTGATTTGTTTGGTATTTTTTGCCCACAAAAAGCATGAATGGGTTTTGTTTCCCATCAACATGAGTGCTGCCCTAGACATTTGTGCCTTTGCAGTATCTCTGAAGTTGAAAAGATGGCAATTTTAGCTGCTAATTCAGGCAGTGATTGTCTGTCTGTTTGTTTCTTGTCTCTTAGGATGTTCCCTCAGATCTTCTGCCCATGATCATAGATGAATATCTGGGAGACACAGAGGACCCTGTAGAGCTACGGGACCGATTCCTGGACCTGCTGGGGGACATGGCAATTGTCATGCCAGCCATTAAAGCACTGAATTATCACAGGGGTAAGCTGGTCAACAGCAGGGGGACACTCAAACCTCCTACTGCAGGCTGGATCAAATGATGCAGACACAAATCCTGTCACATGTAGGCAACCCTTCTTGAGATTCTCACTGGGAACATGAGGAATGGTACAGATTTGCAGGGTTGTGTGGAGTCCCTTCTGTCTGTGTAAGTGTCTTGCATTGTGCTCATAATCACAATAGATTGAGAGCAGAGCATGATAACACAGGTAAATGTTTGCTAACTGAAGTATGCAGGCTTAAAAATTAAAACATACCAAAGCAACCTTTGTCCTTTGGTTGCTTGACTACTTGGGAAGTCAGCAGCTCTGTGGTCTGTAAATTTTCTGTTTAGGTGTAGACAAGCCAAGATACTCAAAAGTGGAAATCATTTGATATTTTGTTTTCTTTAAGTTTTCTTAGGGTGACTCTTCCAAATTTTTTTGTGTGTGTGTGTGTATGTAAGTGCTGAGTTCTTAATTTTGCATTAAAAGTACATTTTAATTTTTTTTTACATTTTACAAAAGGTAACAATTACACTAGAAATATGCCTAGTATAAAGCTTTGTTTAAAGTAGTATTTTAAACAGCTGATGCCAGCTTTCTGTACTTTCTGTATCCCTTCTGTAACTCTTTAAATGTTATGTCTTGCAGAGTCTGGAGCTCCCACCTACTTCTTTGAGTTCCAGCACCGGCCCAGTGCCTACTGGGACAGCAAACCAGACTATGTGAAGGCTGACCACGGGGATGAAGTTGGTTTTGTTTTTGGGGGCCCATTTCTGGCTGGGGACATCCAGCTCCGCAGTAAGGAACAGACACCATTCTCTCATGAATTGCTCCTGTAACCCTGGCATTTTGCTAGTCAGTGCTCTATTCATTTTCATCAGATTAAAGTGCATCTATTGGCAGTGAGACCAAGCCATGGCCATTTCTCCTGGCAGAATTGGTTTTATGCATTTAACCATCTTCTCCATCTTCTCTCCTTTACAGTTTGCTCATTCTGAAGCACTGTAAGTTCCACATCTTGTCAGAAATTCAGCAAGTAGGCTATTTGCTAGAAAATTGACTGTCATTATCCCAGCACTGTGCATGAATTTGCCAAATAGCTTTGGCTATTTGGAGGAAAGGTCAATTAAACTTGCAGGGTGCTTGGGAAGCAGGAAATCCAGGATCTCTTCTTTTCCTGAGGCGCTTAGGCCAGTGGCTCCTTCCCAGGAAATCCCATGGGCTGTCAGGCTCCAGAGAGTGGGGGACTTGGTTTCTTTTGCAGGAAGTGATTCCAGCTGTGTTCAGAGCAAGGCTTGGAATTCCAGTGTTCCATTTTCTGTGTGAAGATCTAGTGGTTAGATCTCTTTTGCCTCACAATTCAATTAATACTTGAGCATTTATTCAAATGGAACCAGTCCACTGAGGGAGGATTAAGGGTGTACTCCTAAAATTTCCATGGGATTCTGGAAGTTCCTTCTGGCAGAATCCCACATTGTTACATTCCCAGTGAATCTGCCAATCACTGAACAGTTAAGAAACATGACTGCACTTCCTAAGGAACATTATGAATCCAGCAATATCCTTTAATTACAAATGCTTAAGACAGTAATAGTCAGCATGGAGTATTTTCTTTCCCATGGAATAGATTAGGAACAGTTCTTATTTTGACAGAGACACAAAAATTCTGCTTATTTTAAGTGAATTCACTATTTTTTTTCTGCTTTTATTTTTGTCATTTGCAGAGTAGTTCATAGTCTGGTCAAAGCCTACATAAGTGAAAGTATTTCCTTTTACTCCATTGAACTTTGGAGCAATCCAGCTATGTTGTAAAGCCCTTTGTTAATCTGTTACCAGAACCTTTTCCTTTTACTTATATATATATTTTTTTTTTTTTTTGGTACTTACATAGCTTTGGCACTAGAAAACACTGAACAGTTCTTTTCCTCTTTGCCTGAATTTACCAATGGCTTTGAGATACCAAACATTTTTCTTAGTGTATTGAGATGCATTTATAATTAAAAACACACAGGAACTGAAATAAGTCTCACCTACAGTGAGAATACACTCACTTAGTGTGAGTGATACAGTGGCTTATTTGTAACTATATTTAAAGAAATACTCTTGAAGTGCTGGGAAATGGAGTGGCACCATCTTGTGTGAGAATGAAGAAATCTTTGCCTAGTCATGCTCTGAAGAATAGGGAGAATGTCAGTCCCACAAAACTAGAATGGGATCCAGGAAACAGAGGCATGTGGCCCATTCCTGGAGTTGTACTGGCATGCAAGACACATGGGGGTTTCCTGGAAGGTTACAGGCACGTCATCCTTGTTCCCAAATTCCCTGATTTTTACAGCAGGGTAATTATGCTGAAGTCATTCATGAGGAGTGCTGAAATCCCTTGATGCTTGCTGTATTACTGATGCTTTGCTGGCAGTGTCTCTGTTGCAATTGCCAAATTGTTACACATATTCACAGGGGGAAACGCTGCTGCTGTAGTAGCAATGTCTTGATTTCTGCTACACAGAGTAACTATTTTGTATTTTGTCTTTCAGGTGAAGTTACGGAGGAAGAGAAGAACCTCAGCAGAACTCTGATGAAGTACTGGGCTAACTTTGCTCGAAATGGGTAAGAATTGTGAGATTCATGACAGATATTGCTGCTTTGCTCTGACTCGGTGGGGAATTGGCTGATTCATTGATTCAGTCTTAACTTGTATGATTGAATTCCCCTGTGACTGAAAAGGGCACTCATTCTTTCTGTCCTCTTGCTTACAGAAATCCTAATGGAGAGGGTCTGGTTGAATGGCCATCTTACAACCTAAATGAAGAATACTTGCAGATAAATCTACAGCAAAAGAAAGACAGGAAGTTGAAAGAAAAGAAGGTAGAATTCTGGAAAAAAGTGACCCTTGAAAAGGCAAATAGCAAAAGCAACCAGAACAAGAAGTTTAAATTAGAGTTATAGTTTACAGTCTAAACAAGCACATAATATGCAAACAATTAGATCAAAAAAAATAATTGAAGAATATTTGAGGATAAAATTGCATTTCCCTTCTTTTCAGCTTTTCTTCACAGTTGTCATACTTGCAATTATTCACTGTAATAATTCCAGTTGATCCTCACTTGTTAAATACCAGATTTCCCCAATGCTCGGGTGTTCCTGTCACACCCCCATGACTGAAGACAGAAAGTAGCAGCAACATTGTTTTAATAAAATGAAATCAATGAAGACACAATTTGTGAGTAAGACACTCTTGATGCTAAGTTTATTGGTGGAACAGAAGTTTTGGTGTGGTGTAGATACAGAAATGTCCTCTGTGGAAAGAAGGTGAAACTACAGAATGTTCTGCTTGGTCAGTTGGTTTTACAACTGAGACAGGATAGTTCTGACTGTTGTGGTGTTTAACCTGTAACAGTAGTGCTGGAATTAAGACTTTTCCCAAGTGTTAGAAAAGGGAGAAAATTTATCCAGAAACCGCAATTCTCTGCTTTTAAGTTTAG
>VWYO01002268.1:5086-16723 GCA_013400275.1 Rhadina sibilatrix | reverse complement strand
CAAGAAATTTAGCACGATCTTGCAGTAGTATGAGATCAGAGTGAAGTGACTGAAAGAGGTCAGTTCCAGTATGAGATTCCATGCCACAGAACAATATCCTGTGAACTGTAGTAACAACAGAGGTAAAGATATTAGATTTTTATTTTGACAAGTGTACTGAATAAGGCGGAGATAGGTTGAGAAATAGTTTCACATTTCTGACATTAAAAAGCAAAAAAAGGTTACAATATGATTAAAATTCTTGTCAATTTTTTTACTATATGGCTTTTAAATATTTACAGCAACTAGATGTCTATTGTTACAATCACCCCATAAGTCTGTATGTATAAGTCAACCCAATATCTTCATGCATAAGTGAATATGGTTTGTATGTTTGGGTTTTTTACTGACAAATAAAGATATACTAAGTTTGCCAGTGATACTACATTGGGAGCTTTTTGACTCCCTCAAAGGCAGAGGCCCCACAGAGAGATTTCATATCTGAGGGCTATGAAATCACCAACTGTATGAAGATTAACATAGGAATGGCAGATTCTGCAGCTGGGATAGGGCAACTCTGTGTACACAGAGATGTACATAGACACTGGGGAATAAGATGCTGGAGAGCAGAGCCATGGAAAGGGCCCTGGGGTCCTGGTCCATGGCAAGTTGAACATGAGCCAGCAGTGCCCTGGCAGCCAGGAGGGCCAAGAGTGTCCTGGGGGCATCAGGGCCAGCTGGGCAAGGGATTGTCCTGCTCTGCTCTGCACTGGGGCAGCCTCACCTCCAGTGCTGGGACAGGTTTGGGTGCCACAGTGTAAGACTAAATTACTAGACAGAGTCCAAAGGAGGGCAAAAAGAAAAGTGAAGACCCTTGACAGGAAATCATATGATAAGCAGCTGAGGCCATTTGGTCAGTTCAGCCTGGAGGAGCCTGAGAAGAGGCCTCACTGCAGTTACAACTTCCTTGGGAGGGGAAGAGGAGGGGCAGACACTGCCCTCTGCTCTGTGGGGCCAGTGAGAGCACGCAAAGGGGTGGCCTGGAGTTGCATCGTGGAGGGAGGGAGCTGGGATGGGCATGGACAGGGAGAAGGGCTAGCTTGAATATTAGGAAGAGGTTCTTCCCCTAAGGAGTGGTTGGGCACTGACACAGGGTGTCACAGCACCAAGCCTGCCAGAATTCAAGTGTTTGGATATTGTTCTCAAACATATGGTGTTGTTCTTGGGGTGTCCTGTGAAGGACCAGGAGTTGGACTTGATGATCCTTTTGGGTCCCTCACAACTCAGGATGTTCTATGATTCTATGAAATCAGACAGTCAGCACTTTTACAGGAGGAGTAAATGTCCATATAACAAAACAAACCCAGAAAGTGGGTGAATTTGGAAGCAGATATTATTTCACATTTTCTGACTCCATTTAATATATTTTACAACTGCAAAATACTGTTTCCAATGTTCAACGTATATGTGTTCATAAGAATGAGTCCTGAAAGATTTATATTAATGGTAACTGACGTAATTAAGTGATGGTTGTTGTTACTTTCTTGCCAACAATAATTAATAACAATTACTGAACAATTACTAGGTCTGTTACCAAAATAATTGTAGGAATCTTCATTCATGCTAGGACTAAGCTTCCTTTTTAGCTGTGTTACCATTTTTATACCATCTTTATTCCTGCTGTAATAATTTGTTAGAACTTGTTAGAACTTTTTGATTCAAGGCAGCCTATTTTCCAATATTTTTTTAGCTTCAAAACAAAATGTCATAATTTTTTCTTGATATAGAATAATTATAAAAATAGTGATTTTTGAGAAAATCAAATGATAAAATGAGATTATTTACACAGCTTGCTTCTTCAGATAACTGTAATAGAGTTTAGTCTATATTAAGACTAAAATAGCTCTGACATTTCATTTTGAGAGAAAAAAACATACAAAAGAAAGAAGAAATCTACTTCGAATCACAAAATTCTGCCACTTCTCAAATTATCACAGCAGGGTAAAGATGCTCTTCCCCAGAGCTAGCAGGGCACCCTTAGTCAATTTTCTACAGGGAGAGAAAAAAGCAGCATGTGCCACACACACACATATTCTTAAAAGTGTAAGTTTGTGATGGTGAGAGACTTCATAACACATTACTAGTCTCATGAGCCATCGAGTCCCGGGGATTGGTAAATGGACTCTGAAGCCCTCCACACTAAATTCATGTTAGCAGCAGCTTTTGTTTCTCAGGACAAGACATCTTATCATCCAATGACTGTGTGGTCAACTGTGTGAAATGCATTGGTGGCCTCAGTTCAGACCCTAGTGGAAAAGTAATTACTGCTGCTGTTGACCTGCAGGCTCTTTTTCACTCCGTTACACAGGTACAAACAAGTAACTCCAAGTGAATTGAGCTAGTGTAAATGCAATTAGATTCTGGCTCTTTAGTGTCCTGTTGCACGCCTGCGTGCCAAGCTTCATGCAGTTGTATCAACCTAACCATCTCCTACATTAAGCAAAGTCCAACGTAGCCAAGGACATCCAGGGTGTTATGCAGAATTTACATGGATTGCAATCTCACTATAAAGCAACAGAACCATTTAGGAAAATTCTTCAGTCTACAATATGCAGTGAGGATGATGGTGATTACCATTAACTGTTAAGTGCACATTGTTAAGACAAATATAATACAATCAAAATTATATCAGTAATTCTGAATTCAGAATATTGTATCAGGTTCTGAACTTTCACTGTGAAGAAATCAACATCTTCATTCAGACATTAGATACTGTACATGAGATTAAAAATACCTTTAAAATAACAGAGAAAAACTGACATGGGATCTATTTTTTCTTGGTTTTTTGTGACTTGAGTATGAATGAATTTTGTCACTAGAATATACATGAATAAATGCTCACCCGTATAAATATAGTTTGAAATACTGGCCTCCTGAATAGATCCTCTTGGATTTATGTAGCTTTTAAAATTATTACTTTAAACAAAACATCTTCCATAATCAAAAATAATTTCTAACTTATCAAAACATTAGATGCAATTAGGAAAAGCTAGTTAATTTATTTAATTGAGGTCAATCCATGAATTACAAAAGATGCAATGTAAAGCAAAAAATATAAATCAAGCAAGTTTCTCTTATCTTCCTAGTTCCAGAGACCATTACTGTAAACAAAAACAGGGTATTCATAAGTAATCTCAATAGGAAGTTCCTGGCAAAAGGAGATTTCCAGTTCATGTGTACTGATTTGTCAAAAACAAGTGGACAGTTTTCAGGGGAAGCCTGGAGATAAGAAACTAGTCCTGAGGCAACAGCTGGGAATTTGGATTCAAATATTTCCTCTCTTTGATGAAAAGCACATACCTGAATCTCTACTCCCCCTGCAAAATGGAAAGAAGTATTAGGTTATTCATTTATGAAACTCAGTTTCCTTCTTTTGGTACTACTCTCTTTCCAGAAAACAAGTAAAAGAATACAGAGTCAGAGCTTAGCCTCCCAAGAACAGGGAAGAATATGAATGGCCACAGGTGTAATTCCTGCATTCATGCTTATTTTCTACTTACCTCTTTCTTTTTAGACTACCAGTTCCAACATTTTGTAAGGTTTTCAACTTGCCCATCCTGTGAGATGGAAACACTTTTCACCACACAACAAGTTCATGGGATGAGAAAGTGTGCTCTCCTTGCCTGCCACACAAGGTACACAGAGATTTGGCCACAGGTAGCACAAGCTGCTGCACCAAGGCATGCGTGGAGGTGAATGCTCTAAAATGCAGTGAGTGCCTTCAGTGCCTTTGTTAATAGAGGTTTAAATCTCCAGCTTGACATTATTTGAATGTAGTTCTCTGTGGTTTAATTACTGCCATTATTATTATAGATACAGTAGTAATTATCTCTTCTTAATGTCTCATCATGTTTTGATCAATTCACATAAAAGTTTACTGTAAATATATGATTAGGTAACATTAAAGAAAACATGTAATTATGGAATATATAATCAAATACCTTCTAAACAGTTGTATATTTTCAAACAATTAAATGCTTTTTAAAAAATAATTAATTGGTTTTTAATAGGCAATATTCAGCTTTTAAGGCAATGAATATATAAATCTTTATTTGTTGACCTCAAATTACTTTACCCCAGTTATATTGATAACATCTAGGTTTCTCAAAAACCTGCTGGCACAAAATCTTTTCAGCTTTATTAATGATTCAGATGGCAGTTTCTGAAGAGACAAGTTCCCACAGAGAAGGAGCACTTGATTAATGACCTGGAAACACTTTTCCTTTTCAGCTGATTAAATAAAATTGACTGGATTTTTACATTTTTATAATAAAATGACCCGCAGGGCTGAGATGACACAGTGAAAGCAGCATGTTCACTCTTCAACAGATTTTTATTTTGTCACTTGTAAAAATGAAAGGGCTAACCACCCAAGCAGAAAAATGCACTTTATCACTGTCCACTGCCGACACGCTGACAATTGCTGCATACAAATACAAAAACACGGAGGAAACTAGGCTGTGTTTACACTCAGCCTGATTTTGTCTAATGATGACAAAAGGTCTATGACTTCTCGGGGTTGGAGTGATACTATTTAATTATTATGCAAAATAGATTTATAACAACACTACTGGCAATCATAAAAGGCTTTGTAATATGGTCACTTAGAAGTGATACCAAATATCTTTCCTGAAATTTACATATAACAAGATCTTTAGTTCTCTGAAGCAAGATGGTAGCTATTGTTGAACAACAAAATGAAAATCTAATGCATTTGCCAGCTGAAATAATTAGAGAGATTGCACTAGCCATCACCCAATCCAACCCAAGCATAATTTGCAACAATTAAAAATAGCAGATGAAACACCTTGTTTTTAAGCACACACTTGCACTCACACGGGCATATAAGGCTGCTATATGCTAAACCACAGCAGTAGCTGCTGTGCCTAGTCTGCCTGAGTACACCTCAGCTTAACACTTCCCTTCATCTCTTCTGGGTTTTTTGTTTTGTTGTTTCTTTCTTTGACCCTGCCCTTTTCATACAAGCACCCAGCCTGATAAAACAATCAATAATTTCAGTCTGAGTAAGTAATCAAAAGTGTTTTGTGCTCTCTTAAAAGCTGTTTGTTTGTCTTCCTAGTATTAAACTGTGTCAATATCAGTAATCCCTTGTGGGTTCAGTGGGCTGATATAAAAGATCTATATCTCATATGAAATCTTATATTAAATCTATCCCCTTGAAAACAGAGCTACCTTATCCTCACTACTGGGAACAGCCCATGGTTGACCCTAATAGTGTAATCTAGCCCAAATATTGGCTGAGAGAGGAAAATGGGCAGAGGCAAATGCACAGCAATAAAGTGTGGCAGTTGTTAAACACTGTCAGTTATCATATCCCTGAGCCTTGACACAGCAGTATGCCTGGAGTAACATCTAAGGAAATCAAAGAATATACAGTGTTTCTAGATCTGCCCAGGACTGCCTGGATTATTGTACTACATGCGGTTTGTTTGTAGCTTCTTTCTCAAATTTCATAGGAAGTGTAAAGTATTAAGTGGTGTCTTTTAAAAATTATTTCCTCTAAAGAGGATGCATTGTATCACTTATCAGTCATCAGTTCTGTATCTGAATATCAGAGAGGCTTACAGTCTTTGAACCTGCAAAGGAGGGAGATGCACAGTTTTAACAGTAATAACTTTTCATTTCCAGGTTGGACCACTACTATAATGTCTTACAATTCACTCATTAAGTGTAGCACATACACAAGTGTGGTTTTAAAAATACTGATGTTTCTTTGCTTTCCACGTGGGTGGTGATGCAAGCTTAGACAAGGCAATTGGTAGAACCTGAGCACTCATGAGAATGCTGCAAAGAGTAGTGTAATTAAAATGATTTTTGACATCTATTCATAAAGACCTAGGACTTCTAATATATGTGTCACTTCTGCACAGTAGTGAATTTGCGTATTTAAGACAATAATTCTAGTATTTTGTAAAATGGAGTTTTTACTCTTTTGATTTTCAAACAGATAAGAGAATAGCCACTCTCGCAATGACTTGACCTAGTTTGCTTTTGTTTCAACTAGAAAGTTAAGGGGGTAAAATGAAAAGTAATGCAGATACAGATATAGATATAGATGTGTAAGATAAAAGTAACTTTGATTGGTATTTATAAGCAAAGTTTACCCAGTTGGAAATACAAAGGTTAGATAAACTAATTCTTCAAAGGTCACAAAGGTCATACCCTCTTAAAAAAATCTCCATCAAAATAAAATTGCAAATAATGTAAAAAAATAGAAGCTGAAGTGTTGGTTCTCTTAAGCCTAGAGAAATAGGCATTAACATATGTCTAAATTAAATCAGAATGCCAGAATTCTCACCTGCTAAACCCCTTCACATCCATCCACACTGGCAATCACACCCATTAATAAAAGGAAGCAAAACCAGTGGGGACACAGAAACCATAAACATTCTTCAATTAGCTTATTTCATTCTAAATTAAAACAACCATGGTAATACTCTGCAAAATAGTGCTCAAATATGCTTAACTTCCCACAGAATTACTCCTCACTATTCAGTGTGAGGGGAACCCTAAATAGGATAAACCTGGCAAAATGTCAGGTTGGATGTAAAATGACAAAGAAGGGGAACCATCTACCATAGCCAGGTACTTCTGTTGCATCAACCCATATATTTCCACTCTTAGCCTTAGGTCTTAGTAAACCAAAGGCAAGGCATTGAGGCAGGAGGAGAAAAATGAGATTTAACTGAAGTTTGTGAAGAACACAGTGAAAGAAATATTTCTTTGGAGTACAGACTTCCAGAAATAAGGGATACTAGTTTACTGTTGTTTTTAACATTGTGCAAATCATGTCCTCCATTGGAATGTATTGGGAATTGTTCCTTGCCTGCACGTGGATGGCGAGAGAGCCCAACCATGGAAACTCAGTCTTTCAAGATCATTGTAGGGGCTGATATTTGCACCCTGTGAGTACAAACCATGATCCTTTATTTCCCTTAGTAAGCAAAGATACAATTGTTAATTTAATCAAATGGAGGAAAACAAGGCATTGCACTTGGCATGAATAATCACTTGCACAAGAGCAGGCTGTGAAATAACTGGCTGGATGTCAGATCTGCAGAAAAGGGTTTAATGGTTAATGTGAGTCAACAGTTTCATGGCATTGCTCTAAAGGCAGACCTTTCTGTGATAAACAGGATCTATGTGACCTTCAATGTCCCTTTCAACTCAAGCCATTCAATGTTGCCTTTAGCAAAAGGAGTGTGCTTTGGGATTCAGATTTGCCGTGTCAAGAGAAACATGCTCAAACGGAAAAAATCTGGAGAATGGCAGCATGAGTGATCAGAGAGCTGGTAAAATGGTTTTGGAAGGGAAGAGCTGAGAGAATAAGACTGTTTAGTCTAGAAAAGAAAAAGGCTGTGACATAATGCTTTTTGCATTTTTAAATATATTCCACAGTTGTTGCAAATAAGAATTATTTATTCCTCATGCCTGGGGCAGACAAGGTAGAAGGAGAAATATAGGCTGACTACTAGGAAATATTTTATGACCATGAAATTAACAAAGCAAATGTATGAGCTGTCTGGGAAGATGCTGTCATCTCCTCTATAGAGGAGACACTTTTCTTTAAGGTAAAATTAAACAAATGTCCAGTTTTAGTATTAGACTAAAATAATGAATACTCTTCCAATGTTAAATCAAATGGGATATGCTTGTCTATCTGCTTTTTGGAATAAAATCTACTTTACTTGGGTAGAACTTTTTCTTGCCTAAAGAATAAGTCAGATTTTGCAGTGATTTCAAAAATGTTATGATTAGCAGCACACAATATTTTTAATACAATGAAACCCAATTTTAAGCATATCTATACTTCTCCTTCTTCATCCAAAAGGCTTTCTTAATGAAGAAAAGTGTTTCACACATAAAATCACATATTCACAAAATAACAGAATCACGGATTGTCTCTGGTTGAAAAGGACCACTGTGGGACTGTGGGTCCTCTGGTTGAAACACCCTGCTCACACAGGGTTGTCCTAGGCCACACACACCATAGGACTATGTCCAGATGGTTCTTGAATACCTCCAGTGAGGGAGATTCCCCAACCTCGCTGGCAATCTGTTCCAGTGCATAATCACTCACACAGCAAAGTTCTTCTTCATGTTCAGATGGAATGTCCTGTGCATCACTTACTGCTTGTTACCTCAGCACCTCTAAGCTGAGCCTGGTCTCTCCTCTGACCCCTCCCTGCAGACGCTGACAGAATACATGAGGTCCCCTCTCTGTCACCTCTTTTGGAGGCAGAACAGGCCCAACTCTTTCAGCCTTTCCATGTATGAAAGATGTAGGATGTCCCAGTTCCTTAATAGTATTGGCTGCACTGAGGAGACCAGAATGGGGCACAGGATCTGAATAGAGGGGCAGGATCACCTCCCAAAATTTGCTGATAGTGATCTCTAATATCCCCCAGGATACCATTGTCCTTCTTGGCCAAAAGGTCATGCTGCTGGCTCGTGGACAGTTTGTTGTCCAACAGGACTCCCAGGTACTTCTCTGGGAGAAAACAGCAGAGCTATTTTCTATCAGGTCACTCCCATTCTGTACTGATGGATCTAAGATTTTGAGAAAATCAGAAGATAAAAATACAATAAGAATTCTAATAGTTTTAGATCCTTCATCTATGAAGTTTTCCTTCTAATTTTTGTGCTCACCCTTAGTCTTAAAAACACCCAACAGAGATTTTCTCTTTTTGAGGCATTCTAATATTGTACAGGCTTATATTAATCTACAGCTAATCTGTGGAAACCACAGAAAACTTGGTAATCCACTTGTCATTTACAATAAATATTCAATGCAGAGAAAATTTCTGGTAATTGTCATCAGCATTTGTGCCAAAACTCCACTCATTCAATGAATACTAATTTAGTCTGTCTAAATTGTCAAGTAATATTTAGGCTGGAACACTTAAAGAGCAATTGAATACATAATTTCAATTGATTTCACATTGCCATTTCACTTTCATCTTTCAAGAGGGCATGTATTTTTGAAACAGATAAGAATGAAATTTGTTGTTTTATTGTAACCTGCAGAATTTCTTTCTAGTATGTTATTGCATAAAGAAGGATAAATACAAAAGACTTCAGGAAGCCTTACTGATTTTTCTTTTTTTTTTTTTTAATAAATTGAAAAAGTTTAAATTAGCAGGATAATATTTGTTTGAGTATGTAGAACATTCACAAAACAGAAATCTAGTAACCAAAAGGGAAGAAGTGAATCCTTTTCAACTCAATTTTTTATTCAAGTTTTAGCTTGAGATCAGTTTTATCATCCATATTTCAGGTTTTAATATTTGACCTATCAGTAGTTGGAGAGCAATACAAGATATAATGAGCAACAAGTTTAGTCTTCCAACACAGCATTAAACATCAGAGGCATTAAATATCTATTATAAATTCTGTACAGACTTTCTCCTAGGACCACTGTTCATAAAGTTCACCTGCTAAAAGGGTTAGAGCAGAAAAATCATGCAGACTTTCCCAATCAAGTTAACTACTGGTTACTCCTGGCTGCCTTGTGTTATTACCACAGCCTAAATCATTATTGAATTGGACACAAAGAGTTGTCAGTTCCAGGGTACTGGGTCTGGTCGGCTTATTCAAAAGGTGTTCAGAAGATCAGATTTAATTTTGTGTTTGGCCACCATACATACATTTGACCAAATTTTGAGATATAGATTATTTATATTTTGAAATATAAATTTTCTCAAAAACTATTTTGAGAAAAAAGCCCCGGCGAATGTCAGAGGAAATTTTTTTACTTCACAGTACAATAAAAATAAATTCAGTGGATGTAATAGAAATATTTAATCTTTAAGATCCCACATGTTTCATATCTGGACTTAAAAGGATGCAGAGCTAAGGCAAAGTATTCTCCTTCAGTGCAGTCCTGCTCCCTGAGTACTTCATATCTCTTTCCTAGTTGTCCACATTTTCCCCAGGCACTATGTAGAAAGCTTAGATAATTTATCAAGAATCAGAGATTTCACTCCAAATCACAAGTCTTAGTTAAGTGAAATGTCTCATTATTCCATGATACTTGATTTACTGTAACACTGGAATGAAAAGAGAGAAGTCAAAATAAAAATGCAAGAAAAATGAAGTAAGTATTCTTTAATCTGAGCTTTTAAGGAAACTGGGGCAAAATACAAATGTCTTCAAAGACTCATCTTCAAATACATTATTAGCATTCCTCTATTCTGCTAACTCTGTTTTAGCAGCCTACAATCAATTTAAAACCTTCTAAATCCCTATTTGAGTTTTCATGCAGAAGTTTATGACATTAAAAATTATTTTGATGTCTACATAACAGAATCCCAGGTCTGAAAAAAAAACCAGTATGAAAACAGTACATGACCTCATCCAGGACGGAGTAAGTGGCAAGGACAGTTAGAAGATGGCATTTTTAAGGGCCATTGTAAGGTTCGTTTATTACAGTATGAATAAAGAAACACCTAACTTCAGATTAATTTTTGCCCTTTTTTACTCTCTTATGAAGAGAAGTTCTTTGTGAGACCCTTCACCTTTGATTCGTATTTCAAGGTGTATTCTAATTTGGGACATCTGTTGCTCATTCTTTAAGCAAATCAATCAGTACAATTTCAAGGACTGGAAATATCAACCAGTTCAAATCTCAAACATAAAAAAATAACTCAAGAGATAATTTTACATGTGAAAGTAGGTTTCTAAAAGAAATTCTTTGCCTCTGAATATGGACCATTTCAGCTATGTAGTGGTATAAACCAGGACTGTATAGGTCTGGAAGTGCATTGGCTAGCTCAGCTCTGTAGTCACATAAATGACTCCTTTGTGTATTAAGCTTTCCATATTAGCAAGCAGTAAAACATGCAGCACCTAAAATTCATCTGTTCCTAAGGATTTAAATATTTTTTCAATGACCATTATCATGTTTAACAGAGATATTCTAAACATTTGGCAATGACCAGCCACAACTATCTTGATCTATCACACTAAACAAATGAGACAAACTAATTTTGTCTTCCCAAGAGCCTTCTACCAAAGGGTTGGTGTCCTCTGGTTTTCTTGGAGGGGAAAATTGTTTGCCTTCCCATTTTCTTCCCTTCAGCTGGTCTTTTAGAGACACTAACTAGCACAGACTCTTTTTTGAGGAGAACTGAATAAAGACATTGCTGTTTTCTAACTTTCATTGCCATGGACCTATGTGAAAATTCCCTTAACGAATACTCTAGGGGAGAGAGAACTGTGTTAATTTTGCTGTGGATTTGCCTGTGAAAGCAGTGTTAGGCCAGATAATGCCATACTTACTTTGCAGAAATAGAATTTCATTACCTTGCTGTTTTTCAAGAACTGCCAGGTTCCTGAATGATGCATACATCATTCCTAGGAGTACAGTGTAAAGCATCACCAAGGAACATCTGAAGACATTTACACTTGAGAGTTTACTTCCCCCTAGATTTCTTTGCTTCAGAGAAAAGCCTGAAAATAATTTATTGTCTAAATAAATATAACTGTATTATGTTACATTATGTATTACAGAGGACCTCTTTTATACAAAATCCTGGCTTCTTGTTAACAGTATGCTACTCCTCTTCTGGCTTTTTT
>VWYO01002265.1:0-11050 GCA_013400275.1 Rhadina sibilatrix | reverse complement strand
TGTGTTTGTTTTCTTGTTTGGGTTTAGGTTTTTTTAAGTACTCACTCCTTCAGAAATCATTTGAAGGAGTTTGGCACTATCAAAACAGGCTTTGAGGTGAATGCAGACAAGCTCACACTGTGGCCCTTGCCTCTCCCCAGCTTTGTTCATCCTGTGGAACTTTTGTCTACCTATGTGATAAATGGACAAGGCACAGCCCTTCCTTAGACATTTGTTTAGTCTGTTGTGGATGCTTGTTGATCAAATAACACCCCTGTTTTTCTAATCAAGACACCTGAAAGCTACCAGCATGGAATCAGACTACATGAATTGCCTTACAAAATAAAACAGCTGAAAGCAACCTAAAGCCTCAAAAGACAACCCCAGAAGCCTCAGCCCGTGGCACCTGCCCTGCCCAAGCTGAACGGTGTTGCAATGCTTCAACAGCTTTGTGCAATGAAAGAGTTTCCTTTCAGCAGAAAGGAAGTCACTAACTGCAGCAGAGATGGAGTCTGAGATATTAGTTACTCTATCAGACCAACGTTTAAGGAGTAGATCAGCCTTTTTTCTGCAGCTGGCACTTCAAGGACTTACTGAACATCCACTCTAATAGAGAACCCATGCTGACAAGGAGGTAGAAATTCCAGAGCTGGCCAACAGTTCCAAATATAAGAGATAGTTTCTTACTAGGAAAGAAACTATCTGATACTACGTATCAGATTCTCACAAAGACATAAACTTCAATGGTTTGTGTTAACCTAATAAGGGCTTTTAAAATTCACTTCCTCTTCACTTCCTGGCTTTTTCTACACAAATATTTATGTTACTGCTGTTTTCTCCCTACACTTACAAAGGTGCCACAAGTTGCACCACAAACAATGCTGCAAATAAATCTTTCTATTTTCAGCAACTGTCATCAGTGAATAGGTGGGAATTTTATTTCTTCCCAAAACTTCCTGCCAAACCCCCACAACCCCAAGACACCAAACATTTAGAAGGTTAAAAGAATCCACACATCACAAAACAACAAAATACTGCAATCTTAGTGGGAAGTCAATCTCAGATGTCTTTTATCTGTGACTTCAGAAAATACTAAGAACTTAATCTCTAGGCGTTCACTTTACTGATCACACCTCTGAAACCTCTGGAGTTAAGGGGATATTTAAGAAAGGAAGACAGACAAGGTGAGCCACACAACTATTTTCTGTGATCTCAAAACCCCCAAATAATTTAAACAATTTCTTCTATCTGTCATTATTTAACACAATTGGATTTTCTTGGGGCTGATTTACCATGGCTGCAGAGTGATGATCTAAAACTGGCCTGTAAAATGACTTTCACTCCACTCCTTTGAATGCAGGTAAATTCTCCAGGAAAACGCATGTTCCCATTAACAACCACATTCCAGAAGAAAAAATAAACATCTCCAGCAATTGATACCTTTTGCATCACAGTAACTTATACTGCAGTAGAAACAGAGTTCAGCTGTCTCAGTGCTGTAACTCCTTATGCTGCATTACAATAGTCTAATGCACAAGTGGAGGTTTGGAGTGGGCAGGCTTAAACAGAGACAAAGAAGAGTCACGGATCTTATAGAGGAATATTCTGATGTATTCATGTNGATTGAGATATTTAGAGCAAAAAAAAAAAAAAAAAAAAAAAAAAAAAAAAAAAAAAAAAAAAAAAAACCAAAAAACTCTTTCAACGCGCACTTTGCAAGTTTTACTGCAAATGAGCGCTAGAGGGAGGCAGTACTTAAACTAGATCCTAGTTCCAGAGCTGAGCTGGCCATAGAGGAAAGAAGCACCAGTTCTTCCTCTCATCACACTGTGTGATTTATGCCTGTTATTCTGTCTGATGCACAGCCTCCAAGTTGTAAACTCAGTTATACAGATGTTTTCCCAGTCCACTTACCTAGTCCTGGAGTTACAGATCCTTGCTAAAACTGTATGTTTTGTAAGGCTGTTTAAAAAGAAATCCAGTGACAACTCTTTTTTATTCCCATAATCTATCATTTTTGGGGTTTTTAAAAGGCTTAGTGTTGTAATTGAAGTGTGTTTCAGACAAGAAAGTTAGTTTTCCTGAGCTAAACTGCAATATAAATTTGTTTTCTTTTTACTCAGGTGCATCTTCAACATAAACGAATTTTGACTTAATCTCATATAGTCATAAAATTACACATACAAAATCTTTTCCATAATGAGTATAATTCACAAGATTTTCTTAAAGTACTTGTGCAATTCATGCAGCAGAAATGCACAGGACTTCTGATGGTCCATTCTAGTCCAGGCAACAAATTTTCATTGCCATGAAAGGGATTTAGATATCTAAGTAGTTAGATAGACTTTGTTCTTCATCTAAAAACAGTTTGCATGAGATCAAACTATTATTGCTGCCCACCTGTTAGTGCAAACTTCTGCAGACTGACTGAAAAATCTTGTCATCTAAAATATTATACACAGAAGGAGTCTAATAGGAGGATGATTACAAATACACTGAAAATTTCGATTTGGGAAACACTCCTGACCACAGTACATTTGTCAATCTGTGTCTCTTAGGGCTTCAATTCCTTCTGTTCTGTGTCAGGTAAGCACTCCTAGGAGTTCAGTCTGGTAGTATATTAGGCATGGATCTTTTATGAGTTTTATCAGCAAAATTACACACACAGGTAACACAAGCCTGCCTGCTTTTTCACACCTACTCCAGTAAGTGCTATTAGTCTTTATTATTAATGAGAAATTCAGCAAAACATATTTTAAAAAATCAAGGGAGATTGGAAAATACCACGGTTCTGGCCCAGATCAGCAAGAGAGGGGCACTAGACAAGACATTCTGTTATTTGATACCATTTTATCTCACTGCCAGGGGCAGGGAAATGACCCCTTCCAAAAAGGGGTCTTTTCTGATTGTGAAAATGTGGATGCACTCAGGTCAGCCCGGGCCCCGCAGTAAGCATTCTTGCACGTGGATCATTCTCTCTTTTTGTATACTTTTGTTATTAATATTGTTGCTGTTACTGTTTGTTTTCTTATCTCAACTCACAATCTTTGTTGTGTGTGCTCCAGCCACTCTCCCAGTGCAGGGGGAGCAAGTGAGTAGCAGTTTTGTTTGGAAAATCTCAGTGGGAGAAGTAAATCAGGGAGTCCCTTTCCTAAATCGCAACACAAAGCTAAGAAATTAAGATCATAAGACAGATGAGGGGGATGAGGGGAATAATTTACACTTTCTGAGTAGACCAAAATTCTCAGAATTACATTCTGCAAAGTCTTCCCAAGAAATTATTTAGTGAGTATAATGCTGCTACTGAAAAATGATGATATTTGCTTGCAGAAATGCTGAAAGACTGACATCAATCAAAGTTAACTGCAGTGTCTCTGCTCATGCCTCATACCCTGGAGGGCTGCTAGTTTGTGCCTCAGGTGTACCTGATTATGAGGCCATAGAGGACTGTGATGATCACTGATGTGACACTTGTGTCAATGTTTGGCTTATGAAGGCATCTTTGGTTTTGTCTCTCACCTATTTTTTCTTTTCTTTTTAAATACAGTCTGTCCTTTTTTTTTTTTTTTTTAATTGGAGCTTAATAAATATGCATATGTCATCAAATTTCAAAAGCTAAAATCTTATTGCTGAGGTTAATACTGATGGCATTTCCTTTTTCTCTGAGCTAGATTATCAGGACCCTTTATTTCCTTTTAGTAACTCCATACCTCCTTTAGAGAGGTTAAGGAGCCCAACTAACTTTGACTCCTTCTTTAAAATGGAATAACCTGATATTCAGCTGACAACTATCACCTCTACAGTTGATTTCAGTTGTTGTAACACTAAGGTTAAATATATAAAAAATGCCCAAAAGGCAAAACTTCATAAACTGCACATAATGCCCAAAAAGTACTTGCAGGTATTTATTGCATCTTATTGGCTTGCTCTCATGTCCCTTGTTAATGCTGAAGGTTAAAGGAAATCCCTAGCATTGGAGAGGATTCGTAGCCAAAAGGGAAGACTGTAAGAATTGCTGTGAAATATAAGCTTCATTTAGCTTTGGGCACAGGATATGAAGAGGTCCCCAGTGCACACACGTCACTTGCAGTCTTAGCCTGCAGCAATACCTCTCCTGTGGACACTCCACAGCAGCCAAGTAAAGATTCATGGAAAATAAAAAGTAAAGAATCAAGTTTCTTCTTCTGTAGTGGACAAGAGAATAGTAATATAACCCTTGCAGTTCACTGTCTTCTCTTCAATAAAACAGCATGCTAATATCACATAAACCTTACCCTAGGGTTTTAGCTCTCAAGTTGTTTTCGAACTGGATCCGATAAGAGAAAAAACTCACATTTCTTTACCCTTAGGATGCTTCTCTTCTCACCTTTCAAACACCTGCTATAAACAGTGGAATCAGCATAACTTTGAAAAGGTCCCAGGGGCCTTTTGTCAAAGGAGGTTTTAGGGATCACTATCAGCTTATCTGTTATAATCACAGACCTGTTAAACCAGTTAGAGAAGAAACAGTTACTGTTATCACAGGAATTTTTATGATTTGACTCTAACACAAAAGGTACAATAAATACCTCTGAAAAGATTCTTGCAAGGCATTTGAGAACTCGGAATGACTGTCCTGAACTGCTTTGTATTTTGCTTGCCTTCTCTGCTAGACTGGGACATAACTTTCCATGTGTAGGCTTATACCTTCACTTTCTTTAATTCAGTGGCAGAGGGTTAGTTGGGAAGCAACTGCATATATGGCACTAAATGTGCCTTTGGTATGGCACCACAGTATCAAGGGGTTGATTAGGAGGTATCTTATGTCTTTTGCCTCAAGTTCAGATCACCTGTTTCAAAAAGCTGCTTCTTTGTCTTGACTGTTTTTATGTCTTCAGTTTGTGCTTACATGTGGTGGTGAATTTTAAACTTGGACAAGTGACAGAGACTTGCTTTTCCTTCAGATGCAGGACCAATACATTCCCCATGATGACTAGTACAGTCTAGCTTAAACAGAGGAATTCAGCAGGTTCAGAGAGAGGTGCTTATTGTCTCTCCACCTCAGTAAGTAGAAGTAATTCTATAATACTTCAGAGGAGTCCTCTGAAAATATACCAAGAGAACCAGAGGAGGACCTAAGTAAGACACAGATCTTCTCCTCAAGAATGCAGAACTATGAAACAAAGTGTGCAAGTGGTAAGGTGGAACCTATGAGTAGTTTGTTTAACCAGTGGCAAACTGTTTCTCTAAGCTTATGGATCAGAATTCCCTAATACAGCTGCCTTCTGCAGCTTAGATGGCACAGACCATCATGATTGTGTGGCTGCACCTGAGTGAGCTGACTTCTCAAATAAAATCACCATCATTCACAATCCTCACAGTTACAGACCCCAGCCTTATTGTGATACAGGCTGATGTAGCATGGAGTTGAAGAGACTAGAAGTTACACAAGAATCCTTTACTCACTGAATTATTTCTTGTCACTTCTTTCTTCTATACTATTGCCGACTCCTTGCTGTGCTTCACTGGCACTTGCCTGGTTCCACAAGTTGATTTACAAGTGCTGCAGAACTCCTGTTCATTATAAAACTTACAACTGCAATAGTGAATAAAAAGCTGAGGAGCATTTCACAAGAAAATGCTGATACGAGATATGGGGACATAACTGCACAGTGGGTGGAGACAGGTGAAACTCAAAGACTGACACAAATCTCAATTTATACAGATGCAGAGATATTGGAAAATATGCCACATCCCAAATGTCTTTGACTCTTCCTCTTCTTTCAAGTGAGTGCTTAACTCAAATTACATTGGTAACTACATAAAATCTGCTGAAAATGACATGGCTCCATATCAGTTTCAATTAAACAAATTTTGACAAAGAAATGGCTATCACTTGGAATAAATGAGATTTTAAGCTCTGAAGAGGGGGTGGTAAAAAACCACAAAAACAAATAATAAATAAGCTGCTGGGATAGTTTGGATAGGATAAAAACACATGAAATGGATAGAATCACTTTATAAATGGATATGAATATTAAAACCATAAATAGTCTGCCTATAAAAACAAATTTGAGTGTTAAGAAAAAGGTGTCTTTTTTCCTTCTACAGAAATAACTGGTGAACAAAATAGAAGAGACAAGAAGCAACAGAAGAAGTTAAAAAAATTTCCTAGAATAAAAGGCACGCTTTGCTTTGCTTTGCTTTGCTTTGCTTTGCTTTGCTTTGCTTTGCTTTGCTGGAAAAGCTACATGTAGCCAGATACAGCTGGTTCATTCTGACCTGTGCTTAAGGAATCATCCATAGTCATGGATGAATTGAGAATGAATAGATAAGCAGATACTTCTTACCTTGTCTGTTTCTCCTTCTGTGAGTAAACATGGAAGGCTTCTTCAGATATGAGAAAGTACAAACCACTGGAAAATCACACAGTCCATGTGGGTCTTAAGAGTGCAGTGGAACTAAATATATTTTTTTTTTCCAGAAGCACTGTGTTTTCTAGAAAGCATGTCAGAAAATCTAAGACAAAAGATACTTCTGCAACTCATGGCCTAGACAGCACTCAGGAGATGTATGAGGAAAACTATACCATGTGGTTGCCTGGATGGCTTAGTTAAGGGCTCAGTCAGAATGATCAGCTTATATCTTATTGAATATAATTTTTCCAGATGAAAGCATCATGGAACAAAATAACCGTGGATTGCATTAAAAGGAGCTATGAACAAAGGGAGGAAAAAGGAGTGACAGAAGAGAAGAACCAGGAAAAGATTAAAGGACATAGAGAAATCTGAGAGATTTCTAAAAAGAAGAGTTTGGGAGAAACAATGAAAGACTGAAAGAAATGTGGAGGATGGAGCAAACATAGAAGAAAAAGTGTACATGACTAACCACAACTGCTGCCTGATGGCATCAGTATCCCCTTCGACCTCCCAAAAGCTCAGCTTGAGTTAGTCCTGCAACCTTCTCTGTTGCCCTCTGAGCCAAAGTGAAATGCCATGTCCTATCTCATGTTCCAGTCAGCAGTGGGCCCTCACAGGTTCTCTATTTCTATGTATAATCTAGAAGACAAGACCTGAATTTAGATTATAAACCATCTAAGTGGATACAAAATGTTCTTTTGTTTGGTTTTCTGCATAGAGATTGTGCTGTAGTTTATAACTGTGCATCACTACAGTTTAGTTCTTCACCAAAGTGCTGTTATCTATGCTGAAGTAGTATAGAATGGCATCATGCCCATGCTGCTACTTTTGCTGGGTCAAACTGCTTCATCCATTCTTTTCATTGAGGACTAATTCTAAATATAAATTTACTTTCAGTTCTTATATTGGACTGTGCTTCCTACCCGCTGTCAATCCACTGTTCCTTGTGCCCTCAAAACAACAATTGGGCAGAAGAGAGAACAAGAATAGCTAAAATATTATGAACATTTTAAAAGTCAGTAATGCCCTTGAAGCATTCAGCAGCACCACTATCTTTGATGAGAACTGGCCAATGAATGAAAAAGATTTTTTCCAGGGGATGGGCACCATAGCACAGCCATTATTCTATTAGAGAATCACATTAAAAATCCTTAAGTTGCTTCCCCTGACTGTAACAGTATTGCTAAATGTGTAAAACAAGATAATGGACTGATACAAAACACTCCACAACCAGTGCTATAACCATAACATTCCTGACTGTAATGCCAGAGAGCTTTCATTCAGCCACACATGAGATCTGCACTCTGTTTCGGTAACATCCGAGTCATTTAATTCCTATCACCAGTGACTCACAGGTGGCCCCGAGATAAAGGACAGAGAACAGATTTCTAACACTGCAAAGGAATTTCTGTATCCAAATTTCTAGGTCAGCTTTTTATACAGAGGGCCACTGGAAGATTTTGCATTTCCCCACTTCTAGGACATTTAAGTAACCATACTTCGAGTAACTCAAGTCCATCTCTTCATCTGCCATCTAACACAGGCAGTAAACTGTCCCAGTGCAGTATACTTTTACTTTCAAAACATCCATTCTGGGTAGAAATAATATCACATACATATTTTTTCTTTCAGTTAAAAAATTGGCATTTTCTCATGATTGTTAAGTTTAGTTTTGGAGAAAAATGATTGCAGGTCACACCTTTTATTGCTACAAGCAGAAGAGAAAAGCAAGACATAGACAGAGTTATACGTTAGAACAATAAATTGGGACAGAAAAGTCAAACAGGAAGCTAGAACTGCCTTCTAGACTTCTGTTTCATAACTAGGCTGCCATATTAAATATCTTTATGGAATAAACAGAGCAAAATAACCTCTTTCTATTGTGCACTCTATTCAAACTCTGTTCAAACCACATAAGATGAGGAGGAGAGAATGTGAGGATTTTGGCAACACTTTCATCAGGGAAGCAGCCATTTCACTATAACTTCTCCAGAGACATTATGGCTGTGAGTTTATACTGCAGTGAGTTTACATTGTTATATTAAACAACACCATTAGAAATGTGTTCTAACTACAGTTTTAATACAGAACCATATAAATGCAAAGTATTTTTATTATCCTTCCATCTGGTAATCTTCAAGTGCTTTGCAGATGTTAGGAAGCCAAGCCCCATAATTCATGATGACATAATGTTTCAGAAAAATCAAAGCAAGTTGCAATCCGTGTTGCTTTTCTGGGTCAGACGCTTGTTCAGGAGTTCACTGCATTGCCTGGGCTGTTCAGTGAAATACATGGACTGGGACTGAGGGAGGTTCTTCCAAAAAACCTTGAAAAAAGGTGCTTTTATCACAATGAAAAGGTATCTGTCAGTGTTTGACATATATGTATTCTGACTTCCCTAGTTAAAATGTCATTAATATTTTTATTTGCATTAGTCTAGGTCATAACTGAAATGATCCTACCAGGGCATCACTCTGAATTTATATTTTCTTTCTGCAGCTACTATGGGAGAAATTTTTAATCAGTGTTATCCATGTAAATAAGAAGTGGAATTTAAAGGTTCATTTCTACAGAAAATGGTTAAATGTATTCTTTTCAAACATGTGCAAGAGCAAAGATAGTGCATGTATTATGAAACAGTGGCAGAATTTTGCGTTTACATTAGAAGGACATTAGTCATATGCAATGCAACATAGTCACATCAAGGGAAAATACCACTGATCAATTGACACTATCAGCTGTAAGATAACTGTTAATTAAAATAAAATAAAGGCATGGTAGCGAGAGCTCTATAAGCAGTGGAAGTTAAAAAATCCAAAGAAGAGGAAATAAAAATGTCTTCTCAGGATGAAGAATTTACTACCAAAAATGAAATCCAGAGAACAAGGAGGAATACATGTAAAAGAAAGAACTTAGGGGGGAATGCTTTAAGGTGAGAGGAAGGACAAAGGCAAAATAAGAAAAAGAGAGGAGACTGCCAGGTCGAGCAAAGGGAAAAGTTCCTGAGTGAAAGCAATGACTTTTTTTTTTTTTAATCCTTTAAAAAGCCTGACAATTTCTTTGGCAGAAAATGCTTGGCAGAGGAGATAGGAATGGAGCAGGATGTTTTAGAGGAAATTCAGAAATAGCAAAGAATTGAAGGGACAAAGTTCATGCTAGTTTAAGAAAAAAGAAAAACTCAGAATATTCTGAATTAGAAGGGATCCACAAGGATCATTGGGTCCAGTTCTTAAGTCAATGGCCCATATGGGGATTGAACACACAAACTTGATGCAAAATGAAGATATTAGTCAAGGGACAGAAAAATGGATTAAAAAACCAGAAAACTTTTTTATGGAACTGGAAACTGCATGATGCTTACATTATCTTTCTTTCTTCAGCAAGATATAGTGACATTAAAGTAAGCTGAAATCAAAGAAAAAAGGAATGCTAAAAATATGCAAAGAAAGATGCCTTTTAAAAGGACCCAAGGAAGTAAAAGGAAAGAGGAACAGTGAAGGAGTGAAGGCTGGGCAGGAGAGCAACAAAATGGATGTAGAATAGATAAGAGGGCCAGAAACAAGTAATTCAATGAAAAGCTGCAGTATGCAGAAATCAAAATGGCTGGCTTAGGGCATGGATCTGTCCAAGCAATTAGACCAAGAGACTGCAAGGGAGGGTAGGTGGGATAATATGGAGTGACAAGGACCTTCATTGTGGAAGCCACAGTTCCCTCAACATGACTAGAGAGTTGAGGAGAGAGGGAGAGCCAGGATCACTGAAGGAATAGGAAGGACAATCAAAAGAATGGCAGAGGAGTGCAACAGAGGCAGATGAGCACAGAGGAAGGAATATATTAGATATGATAGATCCCATCTGCATTGATATATCATGTTACAGCTTGAGTACTACTCAGTACTACTGCAGTACTACTGTGAATTTTTTCAAAAAAGGAAGAAAAATTAAGTTTTGTCTCCTAAAAAATTCCTAAAACATTTAAAAAATCTTCTGGTAATCAAAGTCTATCTTGACTATAAACTAAATTCACATTTCAGGTTTGAATGAAAATCCAAAGTTATCTGAAATAAGATTTTGTTTATGGTTTAAAATATTTATGGATTAAATGAAGAAGTTTTCTAAAAAGTAGTGCACACACATACATACATACATTGTAAGGATAATATGGTCTCTTTGAGATACTACCACAGGGATGATGTGAAAACATATGATGAAACCTGTAGGGCACTTATCATTCTTGTTTGTTGGACTGTGTGTGTATATATATATAAAAAAATAAAAATCTCAAGCACATCTTAAAAGGGAATTGCATGATAACTAGAAGTGCAAGAGATTTGACACTACACACTATATCTTAGTGCAGAAGAAATTACAAATGTTCATTTTATTGACAGATAATTGAAATCTATTATTCAGCTTTATAAGACTATACAGTAAGCTACCACAAATGCATCTTTTTGTGGCTCAGAAAGCAACCAGCACAAAATCAGTACACAATCTTGTCATTAAGCAGAGAATTATTGGGGTTTTTCAAGAATTCAGCTGTGGCTGATGATGAAGTTGAATGCCTATGGGTAAGAATTAAGGGGAAGGCCAACAAGGCTGATATCCTACAGAGAGTCTGTTATCGTCCACTCAACCAGGTCACCTCAACCAGGAAGGAGAGGTGGACAACT
>VWYO01002255.1:0-33703 GCA_013400275.1 Rhadina sibilatrix | reverse complement strand
AGATAAGAACAATTTACTGTAAATAGCAATAAGAGAAAAAACCAAAGTAACAGCACTGTTATTAGTTACAAAGTAAAAAGAGGTTGATTTACATACAAAAAATTCTCATCTGACCTGGTCAGGTGCCATGTGTCCTTCTGAGACAAAGAACCAGCCCTTTCACATGCATGTTTGTTCCCTACCAGTCTCAGACAATGAAAAACAGGATTGGACAATCTTCCCCATTTGCCATTCTATCCCCCAGAAAAGGGTGAAATGCCCACAGATGAGCCCTCTTTTTTCTCCACCCAAAGTCGTACCCCCTTCTTTTCAAAAGTAAATATCCCTTATTTCTGCCCTGCCAGTGATGATATGGGTAATACAGAGCAAGAACCCAGGCATGTCTAGGATCTGTCCCCTCACATCCTTGGCCAAAACACGTATATGTACTGGACAAAGAGCTCTGATCGCCACAGGAAACCCAGAAGTTAAAAGGTTCACTCATTGTGTCTTACTGACTTAAGTCATTTTGCCATGCCATCTCATTCTGAAAGACACTGGAAGTACTGCAGTATACAAAGCTGAAGCACATAGCTTCTTACTCTCACTTATAGACCTTCTGTCTGTTTCTAAAAAGGTTGACTTACTTAAGAACACAAATGTGGTTGAATTGCTATCACCAATTCCTAAAATATTATGTGCTGAGGATCTTGACTTCAATGAATATACCATTTTTGCTCTACTGGTGACATAAGTCACCAGAGCTAGCAGAAAAACAAGCATAATTAGTGATGTGTGACCATCAGCCCAACTGTGTGATCTTGCATAGCTGAATTAAAGAGCAAATATAATCTAGTGGACTAGAAGAAGAGAAAGCAGCTCTGATTTCCTCGTATTTCCCTTCAAAAAATGTCAGCATTCTGCTACTATTTTGAACACACACTATGCCCATTTCAGTCACAATTTTGTCACTTATAATTTTACTGGTATTTATTGAAGGTCTTATTATGAACCTCTGCATCCAGCCTCTCATGAGGACCTTCTCAGATAAAGTCAGTGAGGCATTCAGGGGCTCAGACACAAAAGGGTGAGCACAGTATAACCTTCTACTCTGTTAGTAAAAAGGCATAACTTATACCAAAAGGTATGGAACCATGAGGGCTCCACAAGAACACAGGAATTCATGTCCAAATAAAAAGAGTGAATTCTGCTTTAAAGAACAGAGCTGTGTATTCAACATTTTGCCTCACCAGTTTTTGGCCTAATGTTGTGTTTCTTGTTACTAAGATTCAGGTACTTGAAGTGGTATGCTACAATAGAGAAGCCGGAGTCTGATAAGAAGAGTCCTCCACAATAGTAAACATCTTGGTAAAAATCCACCACAGTAAATTTCTGATTTAACAAGCTACGTATCTAGAGCCTCATGACACAGACCTGTCTTTTCAGTCAAAGGCTTGTCACAGTTTACTAGAGATCAAATATATACTCCTATAAATTACTTAATATCATTATAAATTTGCTATGCTTCTTTATTCTCTACTTTTTCTACAAGGATTATATTGTTGCAACAGGAGCAAATTATTGTCACAAAATTTAAAAATTGCTCATGGTCATCTACACTGTCACTACTGATGTTGTCAAGGTGTCTGCATTAGGCAAACAAAGGATCAGAATAAAATGCTCATGAAAATGGCATGAAACAAGTCCATGGGTGACACAACTAATTTTGACTGGAAACTTGATTTTTACATTTGCCAAAGGAAACAAAAAAAGCCCTAAAGGAGGCTTTTTTATGTCATGAGAAAAAAGTCAGTTAAAAATATAAAAAAATTAAAAAAGGAAATTAGAATCACTGTATGGCTACAAATTACCACTCCTAAATTTGCAGTGAGATCAATATTTACTGTATTTAAACTTTGGAGTGCAGCCAAAGAGCCAGGGAGGGACCACAACTGAGACTGAATGTAAAGCAGTGATCTTAAATGAGTGTCTTTTGCTCTCATTGGTAAACTTTCCATTGCTGATAAATGCACTCTGTAGCTTTACAGAAGACTTTTGAGGTTTTTTTCAGTGTACAGGGTGGGAAACAATGATCAGCTTGGGTTATATCTTCTTACTCCTTAATTGTTGAGTTGCAGATACAAGAAAATTATTAAATTGCTTGCTTGTTTGCTTTTATCAAAGGAGTTTTGTGAAATGATAGTAAAAAGTCAACCATTATTTCTACTAAAATAACTTTAATACTATCATGATCCAAATTTTAAAATTATTAGAGAGATGTGTCTGCCCCAAATGAGGTGCAAACAAGACCAAATGCTGAAATCAATAGCATGGATTTTTATTTAACAGTTAATAACATGGATTTTATGTAAATGTGAGGTAGAGGGAGGTAGAAAGAAATAGGGAAAAGCAAGAGAAGGAAAGAAAGTAGAAAGGTACATAGTCACCATTCATTGGATCCGGCACCAAGGCTGGGTGTTGAAATTTAAGTGACTGGTGGTTATTGTCTTGTTCTGTCAGGGCTGGGGGAAACCCTGTCAAAGTGGTGGAGGAAATCCACTGAACAGAGTGTTCAGGTTCAGGTGGGAATATCCAGGTACGTCCCCTGAGGGGTTTCAAGCTGAATGAGGTAATGTTGTGTACCACAGGACTGTTCAGGAGTGTCTGACACCTTCTACAGCCAGCTGCTTAGTTCAGTGCAGTTGAGTCCACCATGGCCCATCATGGCCCATCAGCAGAGATGAAGACCTTCAGGCTATGAGTGAATGTCCCCTACTTTTCTGGCAGGGGAGTTATCACAGCTGGGTTCACTTTGATAAGGACAAAGAGACAGGACCACACTTCCAGGGTTCTTTCCTCATCTTGCTCAACATTGAGCTTGTAGCCTGAGGTGGTGGGTATGCTCTGCCCCCTGCACCTGGGTGGTTGCTTTGCACATCAGCAGCTTGACTCCCGATTGCTTTAGCCATCAGCATTGCAGAAAGTCTGCAAGCCACCTTCCCAAGACTAGAAAGTGTGTGCTGGGAAGTATTTGTTTAAGGGACAGGATGTTTCTCTTATTTCTATATGAAGTCATGAGCTCTTGAAGACAAGAAATATTTTTCATGAGCTTGAATTATTCATTTTTACACTGAACAAGAGAACTTGATGACTTGCTTCATCTGGAAGAATGTCCAAATTAAAATGACTATCAGTGATGTCCCTCTAACCTTGCTGGGTATTCCTTATTTTCTGGTCAGTCTGTCCTTCCTGTTGCATATATTTGGTCCTTTTCTCATGTCTGTCCAACAGCGACACATTACCTTCAAGGGGGGAATGAATTTTTCTGGACATGTCCAAAAACTTTTGCAAAGCATGAGTACAAGCTTGTTTTTTAAGTAGTTCTTTTTCTATATTAAAAAGACATAGATTTGCTATGAAAGATGCTACTGTGTTATCCTCTTGAAAAGTGATTCCTTTGTCTGCAATGAAGACACCCTGATTTACACTGGTGGATATCAGCTGTACTGTTCCCAGTGTACAAGTCAACATTCAAAAGCACACAAACCTTATTCATTGCTTACTACACTGAGACACTTTACTAAGTGTTATGGCAAAATGCCTATTCAGATATTTTGGTAGCTAAATTTCCTTCATAGTTTCAAATGAGTATTGTGTACTTCCTTTTTTTCTGCTTTGGGCTTTCTCTGACAAGGACTGGCATACTAACAAGGAAGATGGATGGGGTTTGCCTATGTAAAGTCTCTAGAACCATGAACAGTCCAGAAGATTCCTAAAAGATTCCTAAGCACCTGGATGATACAGGTGGTACAGGTACGAAAGGAGCCAATTAGGAAAGGTGTCCTCCTTGATTTGATTTGCTTGATTTCATTTGTTAACAGAGAGGGTCTTGCAGCTGAAGTGCTTATTGGTAGCCATCCTGACCACAGACACCATGAGGCAATCACGTTTACATCTAGGGGCAAGAGAAAAAGTGCCAGAGATACTTCAGCTCTGGATATTAGGAGAGCATACTTAAGGTTACTCAGCGAACTACTTAATGATGTCCCCTGGGAAAATGCTTTTGAAAGTGCTGGGATCCATCTGTGCTGGTCACTTTTTAAGCCTCACATCCTAAGAGCACAGGAGCAGGATATTTCAAAATGTCAGAACTCAAGCAGACAAGGCAGAAACTTGGCTTGGATGAGCAGGCATCTTCTTCTGGAGAAAAGATAAGAAAATAGAGTATATGGCTAGTGGAAGCAAAGCTAGGTGACGTGGGAGGAATACAGAGATGCTGCTTGCCACTGTAGGGAGAAACTTTATGCAGCCAAAGCTCAACAGGTATTGAAGTTAGCCAGTACTGTGGGGGACAAAAGAACGTGCTTTTTAAAATAAGTCAGTTGTAAAAGGCAGTTCAGTAATGACTTTGTCCTATTTGAGGAGGGACAAGGATCAGCATACTGATCAGTGGAAGACGTGAGGGTATAAGGGATATGTTCTGAGCTGAGGCTGTGAGAATGATAAAAACCCAGTTACTCCTGAACTTGCACAGGATTTGCCACTCCAGATGGTTGTTGCCAGGTCACTTGGGATGCCCCAGGGCTCCATCCTAGCACCAGTTCTCTTTCCACATCTTCATGAACAACTAGGATGTAGGACTCCGAAGTATACAGAGTAAATTTGCTGAGGACAAAAAATTGGGAGGAGTTATCCACTCCCTTAAAGGCAGAGAGGCCCTGCAGAGAGAGCTCAACAAAATACAGGCCTGGACAATCACCAACCACATAAAGTTTAACAAAGACAAGTAGTAGATTGCACCCTGGATGTATGCATATACTGGGGAATGAGAGGCTGGAGAGAAGGATGGCAGAAGGGGACCTGGAGGTCCTGGTCAGTGGCAAGTTGAACATGAGGCAGCAGTGCCCTGGCAGCCAGGAGGGCCACCGTGTCCTGGGGGGCATCAGGCCCAGCATGGCCAGCTGGGCAAGGGAGGGGATTGTCCTGCTCTGCTCTGGGGTGGGGCAGCCTCACCTTCAGTGCTGGGGGCAGTTTTGGGTGCCACAACATAAACCACACATTAAGTTGCTAAACATCTAAACAAGGATGTTGAAGGGTCTGAAGGGGAAGCCATATGAGAAACAGCCGAGATTCATTGGTTTGTCCAACCTACAGAAGAGGGGACTGAGTGGATGCCTCATCACAATCTTCAACTTCCTCATGAGGAGGAATGGAGTGGCAGGGACCAATCTCTTCTCTCAGGTGAGCAGTGATAGATCTTGAGAGAATGGCATGAAACTGTCAAGGGTGTTTGGTTGGATATTAGATTCTTCACCCAGAGCATGATTGAGCACTTAACAGGCTCCTCAGAGAAGTGGTCACAGCATTAAGCCTGCCAGAGTTTAGAAACATTTGGGCAACACTCTCAGGCTTGTGGTGTGATTTTTGAGGTTGTCCCGTTCTGGGCCAGGATGTGGACTCTGATGATCCTTGTGGGTCCTTTTCAAATCTGGATGTTCTATGATGCTAAGATTCTGTGATTCCTTGACTTTTTNTTGGTTTTTTTGTTTGTTTGTTTGTTTTTGGTTTTTTTTTTTTTTTTTTTTAATACCAAAATACCACTGTGTTACAAAAGAGACACACTCAGATAAATGTCAAAACACATCACTTTCATTTTCCCCTTTGAGTCAGACATACTTCCTTCTCACAGGAGCTATTTAGCACAGAAAAACAGCCTCAAGTGTCCGGTATGAATCTTATCTAATCCTCAACCAGTGGTATTGCTTTTGTGTTCTGTAATAAATCAATGCTGCGTTGTGACTTGATTGAAACGCACTGTATTTTTCTGCCATGTTCTTATAACTTGAAGTCAGGTACCAATCACAGATCATAGGGTATTGTACTGCCACTCCTAAATCACATTAATAAAGCCCATGATGGGTATTTCTGTTAAAACTTTCTATTGGTCTTTGTCCATCAGCAGGGAATTATTGCTGAATTTTAAATGGATACCAATACAGTGTGTAACACTTTCATGTCATTAGTTTCCCAAGCAAGTGTAATAAATTTTACTTTTCAAATGTATTATATCTGTGTTTCAATCTGTCTTTTTGTAAAGAAGGAATATTTTGCATGTGTTTTTTTTTTCCTTGTATTTTAAATGGGACTAATAAGTAAGTTCACCTGTTAGCCCTTGTTGGGACACATAAAAGAGCTATAAGAATATGAAATTATCTGGAAAGAGAAATGCAGTGTACATCACCTGTACAACAAACTAGCAACAGAATCTGGAAGTAGTGCTCTCACCATGGAATTACTGTACAATTTCATACTGTAGGGTACCTCAACATAATTTTTGTGCATTAGATTCTTCCTATCTCTGGTCACCAACAGCACCAGAGACGTAAATACTATTTGTAGGAAAAACATTACTAATTGATTTAACCCTCTGCTGGCTGTTGATTCTTTCAGTTGATATTTACAGAAAGTTTTGTGTAGGAACTAAACAATAATAAAAAAAATGCAACTTCTTTTAGTACTTCTAGGAGGAGAAATGTTGTAAACGCAAAATGAATTTAACAGTTAAGGAACAGTTAAGAAGACCTAGGATCGAATTTCCACTCTTCCACCACCAGTATAGGTTGCATTTACCTCTGCGCAAGACTATGCTACAAAGCCTTAACAAGTGCTTCTTTAAAAGGAATTTGGATGTATCTTACATGTGGCTGGTAAGAGTTATTTCTGTCACTTCATTTGGCAGACTTGTTTAGATGGATAACAAGCCAGTAATTTTCAGTGCCCAGGGCAAATCCTAATATGTCCCTCATCTTGCAACACACAAAACCAATACAGAATTATAGCAAAGGACTTACACAGCTTCTGCTAAAGCCTGCCACAGACACAGATTTCTGTGTCTTTGAACTTTGAACATACTGCATAAAACAGCAAATACTTATGCCAGTCCTTTAGGTTTTGCAGTAGATGCTCAAAAGGGAAATCATTAATTCTTCCTAAACTTCTTCAAAACCCTTGGTTTACATTTTCATTAGTCCAGCTTGTGGTAAGCTCATCTCTATTAAACAGCAGAGAAAACTGAATGGCATTTAAATTACCCAGAGAAAAGGTTTTTTCCTTCAAAAAGCCTTTTCAACCAGTGCAAAGGAAAAATAATTTACTGTGCAGATCTTTGTGGAAAATAATACAGGCAAAAAATTCTACCTAAAACCTAATTACCTATTACCACTGTAAGGGTTGGGGGAGGATACACTTAGATATATCTTTTAGTGCAATTTTTGCTTCAAAATGAGAAAACACTTTAACCAGTCAAACCACAATGTCCGTTGCTATTGCTAGGGACTGATCTATTAATCACAAAATATTTGTATCAGAATGACTACAGGGTTTAAACCAATGCAAATATTCTCAGAAGTCCCTTTACAAAATGCAGAACNTTCAAAAGTCCCTTTACAAAATACAAAAAAAAAAAAAAAAAAAAAAAATCCCTTTTTCTTGTCCAAGTAAATTACAGAGAACAGGCACAGTATAACTGGGCTGTGCCATAGAATCAATAGCACATGGCACCAAGAGTAGGTGGTGACACAGTATTTTCTTCTACTCTTTTTCTGTAGGAGTTCTGACATCTTTTCATATCTTTGACTTCCAGTAGGATTTACTGTGTCATTGGGATTATTATTTCTTTCCTTCCTTTTTTTTTTTTTTTTTTTTTTTTTTTTTTTTTTTTTTTTTTTTTTTTTTTTTTCAGTTTGGCTCAAGGCTTGAGCTCCAGATGTTTTATTATTTTCATCTCAGATTGCTGGCACTTGCTTTCTGCCCACAGTCGTAAAGCCATGCATTTCTGGCTTCTTGGTTCCCTGTTTGGAGGCTGGATTATCATTTGCTTGGCAGGGATGGCTGTAGGCATGTGGGGCGGGTGCTGCTACATGGAGATCTGCAGTTTTGGAAGCTGTTTGTTAGCAATGCTTGGCAGACCTTTCTGGCTTCAGTTATGTGCTAGGACCCCACAGGCATCTTTAAAGATGAAAGGAAAGAGCTTAGCAGTTGTCCTAATTGCCAAATCCTGATTGCATCCCAGGTCACACTGCTTTGCTTCTTCATTCCTTCAGTGGAGACTAGACTGCTGACTACCCAGTTATCCCAAACTAAATCCTTTCCCTTTATCATTTTGGAATCACCCAGCTGTCATGTCCCGCTATCCCTCCATTTTCTGTGCAGTTACAGAGGTTTCAGGCACAGCACACCTGACATTGCAAAGTATTTCAGGGCCACGGACACTGTAAAGCTACTGAGCTACTGCCTGGCACTGAAAGTGCTTCTAATAAGGCACAGTAATTGGAACATGTGCCTAGGAAGGCCTCTGCCTCCTGTACAAGTTACCAGAACCATCAGAGGTTATCTATATGGGAAAGCAGGAGTTGTAGAAAAGCAAGAATTCATTCTCCAATGGAAAACATCAGTACTGTTATTAATGCTATTGCCTATAAAGGCAAAGAAAATTTGAATGAAAGGAATTTCTGTCATTTTCCCAAATACGTAAAATGAGTGCAGTAAAGGAACCATGTAGTTACAGCAGGCAATCATTAGCACTGATAGCACAGGCTTGTCTTGACAAAATTATTGTAGTAATAAACAATGTCTTGCCTTAAATAGAAATCTTCTGCTTTTGAAGCTTGTTGCTTTTACTTACACAGGAAGTGAGGCTTTGTATGTTTGTTATTGGACCCAAAGTTTTTGTTATGTGCTGCTAGGATTTGGTGAGGTTTATTTATTTATTTTTTTTTGTCAGCATTTCCTCCTCTAAAAGGTAATTTAGTTAAATAATGAAAGTGAAGCATTTTTCTGAGAATGTACTTGTCGCTACAAAAGTGAGATGATGAGAGCAAAAAAAGCAAAAATTATAACATTTCAAAAATAATCACTTTGATTTCATAACCTATTAATTAGCTGGCATTACCTACTACATTTAAATATTTTAAATGTAATGTGTTTGATGATTGAGATTCATGGTAAGCTTAGGGTTTTTCAGTTCTGGAGAGATCAGAGTTTGAGTTCTACCAACTCAAGCAAAGGGACTGGTATGTGCCTGGAGCTGCTTTTGCTACAGGGAAAGCAAAGGCATCACCAAGGAAACAGAATGGGTGGGATTGGGGTCGACTGTGGTACATGGCACCTCCAGCTGCTCTCCCAGTGACTGCAGCAGTCGAACTGACTTCTTGTACTTTGGAGAGCCAAAGTAAGCTGGAGTACTTTGGCTCTCCAAAGTACTCATTGTACTCATTGTACTCTCCATGTCCACTACCTGCAGCTTCAGAAAACAGATTGTATGCCCTTGCACTGATTAAATAATACATTGCCATTTCTCTTTTTCAGTGGCTAGCTAAAGGAAGAGTCATGGTCAGTGGATGCTACCATCTTCATTTCTGAGCAATACATAAATCCTTTTCCTGACAAATACTAAGCATTCCTCTAAAGAAGAACAGATATTTTTAGAAAGAAGGTGAGAATGACTACCTAGATCTTTCATTATATATGAATTTAAATGTAATCTCTTGGTTTTAGGTTCTGGTTGTTTTTTTAAGATCCAGTGTTTAGACTCCAGTATTCATACATGATGTTTATTGGTTAGTAGCCTCTGGACAAACTAAGAGCAAACACTGGTTTTGTTCTCTAAAACTATTGATGAGTCATTCTCTGAGCTCTTTATTTTCTCCATAATTTTTACTCCTAGAATTATGAGGAATATAGCTACCTCAACTTGTTTCTGTTAATAAGCAACAGAGTTTAATTCAGTATAGACCTGGAAAGTATTTTCTGGTTTAACCACTTATTGTCACCAGAGATACTAGGCTGGAATTTTCAGCAGGGACCACCTGAGACCCACTTCTTCATGGCATTTTAAAGTTGACACCCTTGATATGAAAAAGGGAAAGAGCTGTTAGCAGAGAATTTGAGAACTGTTGAAACCTGAAACAAGTTCTTACTGAAGATCCAAGACCACCTGAATTTGATAATTCCTTTTTAAATTTATTTTTTTGATAGATATGCTCCCAGAAATTACTGGAGTGAAAATTAAACCTTTTGTTCTGATTTCCAGAATGGGTTATTTGTTTGGAGGCCTTTGTTTGTTTTCTTGTGTTTCTATATTTTGCTTTTAAAAAATAACTATTTCTATAAAAATAACTATAATTAACTATAAAAATAAAAATTGCATTCTTTTGCCCATAGCTGCATTGTCATTTAGGATTCCCTCTGTGAATTTTTTTTCTTCTTTCTCTAAATCCTAACTCAAAAGTAACCAGAAATAATTAGTAAGAATATTTAAATTTCAGTGTGATTAAAAAAACATGATTGTGGATGATTCCTTTTCAATCCTATGGCAGGTTTTCTGAAATGTAGCAGCATTGTGAATAAAGAACCAAGACAACATAATCCAAAAAACTGATCCCCCCCACCCCCACCCCATTTAAGGGGGGAGGGAGAGAACTTCCAAGTAAAATACTTCCTGGTTTACAGCATGTTTTGTTTTGTTTTGTGGGAGAAGTGGCTTGGAAATATATATCAAAATTGCTTCTTACAGTCTAGCATATGTTCTCAGGATAGTCAAGTTAAAAAATATGGAGAAACAAACCAAGCATGTTATTTGGAGGCAAATGTGGAAGAGATGATTAGGAAGGATAATTAGGAGGTAAATGTAGTGCATTTTTTCCCCAAAGGTTTGTTATCTACTTAGGCCTGTACAGAATGAATTACAGATTATATATGCATTGGTACAATCTTTTATAATTTCATTAATATCAACTACCTTCTTGTGACCACAAATGGTTTTGTTCTTCCCAGGAGCTCTTCAAGTCAAGTTATGAGGATCACAGACTTTTCTATGGGATCAAAGACGATGCTCATTTTTCAGATGATAAAAAAGATTATGAATTTGCTTCTATTTCTATCCAAATCAATGCTGAGTATCAATATGCAGAAACCAGGCTTGTGAGCACATGGATCACATCCATGGCAACTGAGAAAGGAAGACCATTTCCTTACTACCACTCCTGTTCTTTAACTACAAATGTCCTCTTTGCCTCAAATTGTTGTTCCCTCATTTGCACAGGAAGTTACACTAAAGATTCACTAGGTCCATAACAAAAAATTATATAGTCCTGTTTTCCTTCTTCTTTTGTTTATTTACTTAGCTGGTGAAACGGAACAAGATAATGATAAATGATCAAACAAGACTAAGATAGAGAAATGATAAAACTCCAAAAGTTCAGGCTGTTCTACAGAGAAACTGCTCAATGTTTGCAGCTAGACATACTAATTATTTCTGAGAGAAGACTGATACACTGAACTTGGCGTGATGTGAAATTTTAATGCATTTGATCCAGCGTACTTATTAAAATGTGAACAACATGTGAGGAATCACAACTTCTGCAGCTTCATGAGCTTTCTGGAGTTCCTGATGTAAGATTTTATTTATTCATCTCTCCACTTAGTTTCTCCTTCATTTTTGAAGAAGCTTTTTTTTTCCTGTCTTGTGGATTCAAAGATGTTTATCACCAGACACTTCCTGATGCCAGTCGACCTTTACAAACAGAGTTCATTTTCATGAAAGAGTTGTGCTTTTCCCTAACAATACATTTTTGGAGTTGTGCTCTCAACTCTACATGTTGCAGAAAATATGATTATAAGAAATTTCTTTTCTCTAAGTTAAATAAGTCATAACAATTGCTCAAACACTTTCCCAGTGAAATTGAAATCAAATCTGTTTTGGCTCATTTGAGGTATCTGGGTTGACTAGGTCATATTTTGCTTGCAACTCAATATGTCCTTACTTCATCGTGCTTCTCAAAAGGTAACTTGGCTTTTCTGTGTGAAAACTGGAACTTGCTTACACTTGTTTTATATTAACCTAGTTTTATTACATTCTTTGAAGTCACTGAAGTTTTACTAAAAATGCTGAAAGCAAACTGAGTGCTGAATTCAAATTACTTATTCAATAACTTATCTAGAGTCCCTTTTTAAAAGGAGTCACATAGAAAAGATGAGAGGTGATGGGTAAAAATTACTCCTGGGGAGATTCTGATTGGACACAAAAGGAAAATTTGTTTCACAGTGAGAACAATCAGCCATTTAGAATGATCTCTCAAGGGAAGTTCTGGATTCTGCAACAGTAGACACTTTTGTGCAGCTGTCAGATTCCAGACATTGTTCTTGAGTCCCTCTTTTAAAGAGGATACAGCAATTCAGGGTAACTAAAGGTGACAAAATTTGGTTTCACACCACTCAAATATGCAATTTAGTTTACCACACTTGAATTGAGTGCTTTCTGTATGATGTGGTATCATACATTAGCAAAGGATGGAGCAACTGGCTGAAATATTGACCAGCTTCTCTCTTTTCAGTGATCATGTGTTATGGGTGTAACAAACTCTTTAAGATGCTGTAGAGCTTCACTATGACATCTGAGGTCTAGTTCTGTACTGAAAGCAGAAACAAAAGTTGTTACTTCCTTCCTCTCTTCTTAATTTATTAAAAAGTCTAATCAGTTTAAAAAATGAGTAAAGAATTTTAAAAGGAGTATGAAAATGGAAAAGTATTTACATACTACGGAAAGCATACTCAGAGTTGAGCTGGCAGAAGTGACAAAATTTTGGTCCTATTTATGATGCACTATTACGATCTATGTTTTTGAGTTATATTCTAGGTTTAACAGGTAGTGATGAGGACAAGACTCTGTAAGTCTTGTCAGGTGGTGGTACACCAGTTGAAACTAGCTTGGGTAAAAAGTTGCAATAATAAAGTCAGAAGATCACAAAAATATAGAATGCTATGGGTAGACAGTGTCAGCAAGCCTATCATTGTATCTCTTGACAAGTTAGTATATAATTTTAGCTAAAAAATTTAGTAAGATTGAGGGAGTGGGAAATTTCTTTTGAAAGTCTCTGTGCCTCTTGTTGACATTTTAAAAATGAAATGTTTTTAACTTCCTATTTTAAAATGGACTGTCATTTACCTCATTAAAAAAAAGGAAAAAGCACCTATATGCTTAGGAAAAACACCCCAACAAATAACCCTGAAGCTAAAAATGAGCTAATGATAAATAATTAACAATTCTAACTCTAATAAGTGGAGAAAACTGGAGGTAGGTATTGCTGACACTGTATTGCTCTAGTACAGCAAAATCTAAAAACCCATCAGTTAATTGCTGCTGAAAAGATTTAATGAGATTTTATAGAAATGCTAATTTAAATAGTTAGCATAAGTGAAAATTATCAATATCACACTTTTTCAAACAGTTCATACGTGATGAACCAACAGACAATAGGCTGACTTCTGAAGCTTATACTTTCTTAAAAAAAGACTTGCTCTTCATGCTCAGTATGATGTTTTATTCCTCTGTAAAGTGACTACTCAAATATGGAGGCTAAGCTGTTAGTGACTCAGGTTCAAGTAAGGTAAGTCTAAACACTTTTACCCTGTCATGAACCTAAGTGTTTCATATTTTAATTGACAACATTCACATCGTTGAGCTTTTCATTTAGACTTTGATAAAATCTGCTCAGAAAGGCAGATGGCAGGCTGTTATTTTTAATTCACAAGCAATGTTAAATATATGCCATATGTTATAGAACTTTTCAGGCACAGCCTTTTGAATGCTATCACAATAAACTTACAAAATTACATAAAAGGGAAATCTGATAGAGAACAACACCATTGCAGTTTACGTTTTTGTAAAAGGAAATAAAAATGACCAGACTTCTTTCTTTCCAAAATATAATTATTCAAATCACCAAACAATCATTGAAACATGAAAATTGGTGCAGAAGGGAAGTATTTGTAGGCTTCTGTTATCTGTTCTTCTGCATCTAGGAAAAAGTCTCTGCATGCACTACATACACTAACTGAAATGTTTCCTTGTAAAGGAAGTGTTCATGATGTTTTACCCTACTGTATGTAGGCAGCTTCATGTGTAGGTTAGTAATAGTAATGAAAAAAAATGGGCTGAAGTAAAAATAGTTTTAATATACTTTGAGATCACAGCTGTTGTCAAAAGAGATTCAAGTTACAGCTTCCGTAGAATGAGAGCTGTGGAAGCTGTAGCAGCAATTGTAAAGCAATTCTGAAATATTTTCTCTTTCAAGAAAATATGGCTAATGGATTTATGGCAGCCCACAATCTGCTGTAGCAAAGAAAAGTATGCTGGGCTTCAATAGCTAGTGGGGGACCCATATCTGAAAACACTGCATCCAACATGTTCCTGAATTGCTCATGGGTTTCTGGCCTGTGAGTTTTCAAGAGCAGCTCAAAGAGACAGACAAGGCAGTGTATATAATAACAAGATTTTGAATTCAATATGATACAGAGAGTGAGACGTCTCCTGGGAAGGGAAAAACATCTCTGCAGGTCAAAGTGGGGAGAATGGTGTCTTAGAAATATTTCTCTGTGTGAGCAGGGAATTCAACCTCACAAATCTAGTGATTAGTTGTGCCTGAAGTTCTCCCTGGAGGATCCAACAACCAGCACTGAAAAGGGAGGACATTCAACAGCTCCTGTGCATCCATGATCAGTCTGGACTAGCACGGTGAAAGTGTCAGTTGGGCCATCAAAAGCAAGCGTTGTTTATTTGGTCTTCTGTTTTGCATGGTAAAGTTGCTGGGGTCCTGAATTTATTCAGCTGCTGAATACTGCTTGAAGCCACTATAAGTGAAGCTTTAAAGTAATGGTATAAATGTATATGCAGAATGCCAAGAACATTTCTATACAGTGTAGAGATGGATGAATTATTCATTATGAATTATTCATAATACTTTTTTTGACATTTTTCTGGAATAAATTTAATTTTTTTTAAATTATTCATAATATCACCCAATAATTCCTGAACTTTTCATTACCAATCATCAGAATACTTTCACAGGTTCTTGGTTTCTTTCTTTGTTACTCATCTTGTTCAATGACACCTGATTAACCCAGCCACTTCCGTAATTTTTAATATCTTAGGCCACAAAACCAGTAAATTAATGAGATCCAGCACTGCTATGAAGGCTGTTAGAGAAAGTGCATAACCTTCCTTTTTTAGAAATACTTCCTTTTGTAAACACCTCTGCACAAGACTAGATTCACAGAGGTAAATTTGGTTATAAAAGATAGGCTTCTAGAACTTCAGGTAATATTAATTCAGGTAATTCAGGTAATATTTTTCAGTATTGTCACTGAGACAACTACCAGTTGAAGTGTTTTCCGAAGTACTGGCTGACATTCACATTTCTTAAATGGAATTGATCTAAATCTAGTTTTCAGGTAAATGTGGGATTAGTTAATTAAACTCAGTGAAGACATATGACTGCCCAAGCTGAATAAGAAATAAATTAATTCAAAATCAGAACCAATCTTCAGTGGAGTTCAGCTATAAACAGGGGCAACAAGTATAGATTCAGAGCTATACAGTGGTTAGAGTCTAGAAACTGCATGTAAAACTCTAAGGAAGAAATTTACATCTTTCTATCAGCCCTCTGCTTGGTATGCACCCAAGGAGCAAAACTGCTACTGAAACATCAGAGCTTTGGAGAGATACCAGTAAGCGAAATGAAAAAAAGTAAAAAATGTCACAACAAGCAGCTCCAGTCAATGAACTTTAGGTCTGGTGGCAGCTTTAGACTGCAACTGCTAAAAGCACCCAGTCACATATAAACTCCCCTAGATGCTCTGAGCTAATTCCCATCCTTGCAAGTTAAGTGGTTGGGTGAATAAAAATAAGAATTAAAAAAAAAAAAAAAATTACAACCTTTTCTTGCCCAGTTTCCATGGAAATGAAAGTGGAAAGACTGCTGGCAATCAGTAGCTGAGTGTGAGAAGTCTCACTTGCAGATGTCAGTTCCTCACTCTTAGCTGAAAACTGCAAGTGTTGGTTTAAAAAATCATCTGCAAATGATATCTCCAAACTCTGTGGATTAAAAAAAAAGTTGATAAACTAGTTTTAAAATGGGAGCATTTAAAATGTAGAAGAAGTCTTTACATTTTCACCCACCTGGCTGCTGCGACACATTCTTTTTGAAAGCAAAGATGTGGTGACTGCATTTTCAGTTACTATCTTCTGGACTTTCCGTTGGCTCAACAGTTTGAGTTGATTATTTTGCTGTGTGTGCTGAAAGCCTTCCCCACTTAAAGGAGGCACATGGTTTCATATTGATTTAGTAACGCACTCACGGATTCTGTTTAGATATGGATTGTTAAGATTTACATTAATTAAAACATAACAGGGAAATGAATGGATCTAGTTTTAAATCAAGATGTGATTGTTTACACGTAATATCTTTCAAGATTACTAACCTGTTTGAAATAAAGATTGAAAATTTTTTCAATGTCTTGCAAGAATTACCCGGTTTAGATCCTGTTGTTAAATTGTTTAAAATAAAATAAATAAATATTTTTCCTTCATATTACAAGAAAGATTGGAATCACTTGCCAGTTGTATCCAATGCACATTCTCTGCAGCCTATAAAAACTCTCCTCAATGCATTTATTCCACTCTGTGGAATAACAGCTAATTTACTATTCTTAAATACTATATGGAGAATAATGACTGTGAGGGATTTTCCTGAAGATCACAGTCTTAAAGACAGGATATTTTTTATGTCATACAATATTTATTATAGTAATACATAATTTTCCCTGGAATGACTGTCTGCTAGTGGGCTAAATGAATAAGCAACTAACTCATTCACAAACAGCATCATTAGGAGCTGAGGCAAATAAACAGCTGATCTTGCTTGTCCCCTACAATGAAGCCTTGAGAGTAGTTTTCCCTTTTTTTCTTTACACATTAGTTCAGTTTCTGTGGCTGCTGTGGCAGGTGGAGTATTTCATATCCTCATCTCATTAATCAGGTGTGGGTTACTGAGGAAACTATAAATTTGTGTTCTGGAGATAGAGACAGTATAATCCATAGCAAACCAACTGCAGCACCATGAGTCTGCAATGGAACTAAGACCTCCAAATATAGCCTACTCCAAATGTTATGAGGCATCTTTGATGGAAGCAGTATCATTTATGCAATGAGCAAGATTATCACTTAAACCATGTGAATATAAGAGAACAGAAAACAATACTGTTTGTAGTAAACTTTCTGATTGTATGGTAACAAGTATAGCAGAGTTTAATACATAAAACCTCCCAGTCTTTGCTTTATGGTCTGACTCAGAGAAGCTATTGTTTTAATTCTCTGAATTGATGTGATACACAATTACAAATTTCTTTTTCTGATTTTAAATTATAAAGGAAAAATAGAAGAAATTTTTCTACAAGCTTTTCTTTTACTGCCCTTTTTAGCTATACTGACTTCAAATGACCAAGATGTCATGGGGGGAATCACCAGCATCACAGCATCACTAGTTGGGCAAGGGAGGGGATTGTCTCACTCTGCTCTGTGCTGAGGCAGCCTCACCCTGGGTCCTGTGTGCAGTTTTTAAAACAGACGTTAACCTTTTAGAGAGCACCCAAAGAGGGGCCAAAAGGATGTTAAAATATCTGGAGATAAAATTTTTTGAGGAGATCCCCTGGTTTGTCCAGCCTGGAGATGATACTGAGGGGTGACCTCAGTGTGGTCTTCAACATCCGCATGAGAGGAAACAGAGGGGCAGGCAATGGTCTCTTCACTCTTGCAAGGTGTGTTGGGACTTAAGTGAATAGCATGAGGCTGAGTCTGGAGAGATTTAGACTGGATATCAGGAAAAAGCTTTTCCCTCAGAGGGCTGTTGAGCACTGGAACAGGCTCCCAAGGGAAGTGGTGGCAGCATCAAACCTGTCTGAATTCAAGAGGTGTTTGGACAACACTCTCAGTGACATGCTGTGATTCTTGCAGTGTCCTACTCAGCGCCAGGAGCTGGACTTAATGGGTCCCTTCCACTCAGAATATTCTCCCATTTTGTGATTCCTGACACACTCTGCCTGCAAAAGAATGTTCTGAGGGCATACAGGACAGCATATGGCTTTTGCTGTTTTTGTTACTAAACGTCAGTACAGCAGGCATTTAGAAGATATTTTGCCATGTATGAACACGTGATAGAGATGAAGCTGCTAAGTGATCTAACTAGTCAGGAGTGGCGTANGATGTCATGGTGGGAATCACCAGCATCACAGCATCACTAGTTGGGCAAGGGAGGGGATTGTCTCACTCTGCTCTGTGCTGAGGCAGCCTCACCCTGGGTCCTGTGTGCAGTTTTTAAAACAGACGTTAACCTTTTAGAGAGCACCCAAAGAGGGGCCAAAAGGATGTTAAAATATCTGGAGATAAAATTTTTTGAGGAGATCCCCTGGTTTGTCCAGCCTGGAGAGGATACTGAGGGGTGACCTCATTGTGGTCTTCAACATCCGCATGAGAGGAAACAGAGGGGCAGGCAATGGTCTCTTCACTCTTGCAAGGTGTGTTGGGACTTAAGTGAATAGCATGAGGCTGAGTCTGGAGAGATTTAGACTGGATATCAGGAAAAAGCTTTTCCCTCAGAGGGCTGTTGAGCACTGGAACAGGCTCCCAAGGGAAGTGGTGGCAGCATCAAACCTGTCTGAATTCAAGAGGTGTTTGGACAACACTCTCAGTGACATGCTGTGATTCTTGCAGTGTCCTACTCAGCGCCAGGAGCTGGACTTAATGGGTCCCTTCCACTCAGAATATTCTCCCATTTTGTGATTCCTGACACACTCTGCCTGCAAAAGAATGTTCTGAGGGCATACAGGACAGCATATGGCTTTTGCTGTTTTTGTTACTAAACGTCAGTACAGCAGGCATTTAGAAGATATTTTGCCATGTATGAACACGTGATAGAGATGAAGCTGCTAAGTGATCTAACTAGTCAGGAGTGGCGTAGTTTTAACCAAGTTCATAGACTGTAGTGAAAAAGCAGTTTTCAAAAAGGTACTTATGTGACACATTAGACAATTTAAGCTGTAAGTTAATTTCTTACTGCTCCTGTAAGCACAGTGCCAATATGACAGAAACTTTTAAAAAAATGTGATGATGAGTGACAGAGAATTCATATTCAGCTAGCATCTGAGATCAGGAAAGATCACAACACCAAAAGCTATGTACAAAAAAAATTGCAAAGTGGCATCATATTAATGACATTGAAAATTTCAGCTTAAGTGGGCACAAACAGTTATGCTTCTATGCCCTTTCACACTATCCCTTGCTCAACTTTTTATTTATATAAAATATTTCATATATCTGTAAAGTTCTGTACTCCTCCATGGTCAGACTGGTTACCTACATGATAGTACAGCAGGAGAATTAATGGAGTTGCAATTGTTTGATAGCATCAATATACAAATAATAAATATTGTGCTGTTGTTTCATATATCAACAATAAAATAGTTCTTTTTAATTCAGCAACATATATGCACTAATCACTTTGTCATTTTTTTTTCCTGACCTGAAAACCTTCCCCATTCTTCTGCTTCTCATTGAGCATTCCTAAGCACAAAGACCAACAAAACAGTGAGATCAAAGGCAGATTTCCATCGATTTCAGTAGACTTTCAATAGAACTAAAAGAAAAAAAAAAATTCACAAGTATTTCATAAAACAGTATACATTTAAATTTTAATAGAGATGGGAGGAAATGTTGAGCTTATTTATGTTCCATAACCCCTATCCCCCTGAGAAAACTGAAAACATTTTCCCTACTCTTTCTTTTATGGGGACTGTGGAGGAAGAGACAGAAAGATTCTTTTGAAATGCATGTCTGAAATCTTGGGGCCCATTATCAAGTCATTAGTGAACACAAGCCCCTGTGATGAAATTTTGCTTAAAAATTGTTCATCTGAACACAGGAGCTATTTGGTTCACAATAGCAACCACTGCCAATTTGAAATGATTGGTGGTACATATACCTAGTTGTATTACTTTTTCTGTTTTCTTCCAACTTGTTCTATCTAATTCCTCAGATGATTCAGGCTTATTTAAGTTTTGGAAGTAATCTGGCTCCATTTTATTAAGAAAGGAGCTTCAAAATAGTACTTTGATTAACTATCTGTGCCCTCCATCCACAAGACTTCTTCAGTCAAATGCTCCATTACAAGCCTGCTGCTGTAGCTCATGACTGTGATCAAATGTCCCAGTAGAAACTTCTTTAGGCAGGCAGGATCAAAACTACATCTTGTGAGCCAATGCACCCAACCAGATTTCATACTGACCTTCCCCCAGGAAACGGAGAACTTTTCTCGTAATTTGCATACAGCTGCAAAGTGTTGCTCACTGCAGTCTTGAAGTTTCCCCCATCAGCTCCTTGCAGCATTTTAATCAATAATTTCTAATGACAAATGACAACAGTGAGAAAGGCCACCCTGCTAACTGTAGGAATATCATAAAAATCGAGAAATAAACAAGAAATGTCACAAGCTTTCCAGTGAATGTTCCATGACATACTGTTTGTGTTAGACCGCTAATCAGTCTTGATTCTATGATAAATTTGAATACTAATCCCTTCTGAATAGGGATTAAGCTTCAGCATGTAGAGGAGGGATTCATTAGAATTCATCTCATCAAGACACAGCTTGAAAAAAGTTGCACAGCACTTTGTACCTCAGACCTTTCTGTGCTGACAACCAATTGCCAAACCACCACTCCTCAGTGGCTAAAATCAACAAACTGCAACTTATGAATGCCCATATTTTCTCAGTCAGAAACTGATGATATGTTGTGTTGCTGTCTGGAGAAGAGTGTCTTTAGGCAAAATGCTTTCTGGTTAGTTACACTAGACAAACCATCAAACAGTCCTGAAAAAGATGACAATAAGTAAGGGAAATTCAGTGGAGATCATGTTGACAGAGTATGAGCATGAATGTTTTGAGGCACCATCTGTTGATTTATGTATCATTGGCCCACTTATTTCACTATTGTGTGGGCTCACAATAGCGAAATTACTTAATTGATTCAGCATGAATCAGACTATGTATTAATGCATTGCTGGAATCCCCTTTCCCAGGAAACATACACACTCTGGAATAACTTTGACCTTCTCCAAACCGTATCCATGCAAAGGAAATGGTAGCTGATGCAAGACGTTGTGTGTGCTTAAAAGCAGTTTCTATTTCTTTAGCTACAGGGTAGAATCATTGAGTGTTTTGACCAAAGAATTAGTGGGGCAAACTCTCCAAACTTTTAGGACTCATTTCTCAGTGTCACCTAAATTGGCATAGCTTTGATGAACACATGGAGATTTACTGATCACATAAGCTGAATATATTTGGAGTAGTCCATGACACACTCTGCTGTTGCAGGGAGAAATGTCCGCAGGCACTCTTAACTAAAATGCTTTGTTTACAGCAAATTGTGCATGGCTGTGCTGCATTTACAGTTCTGCATGCTCTACAAGTGCAATATAGCCATACTCAGGGACTCTCACAAATAACTTTCTTTCTCTGTCTGTCTGACAGTACCCCAGCAAAAGAGTAGATGAAGAGCGAGGGGCAGAACAAAAGTAACCTTGAGACAGGTCATTATTCACAAGTTTCAGCTTGTAAGGAGCACTTCACAGTTCAAGTCTCATTCATTATAAGCAGCAGAAGTGTTAGCTAATTAATTTGAAATGTGTATAAAAAAAATCAAACAAGAATTCAGATGTAGAATCCTAACATTGTCACACCAGCTAGTGCTGACCACTTTTGCAGGGACTGCAAGCTTCAAAATCAATGTGCTGATCTCACTGACCCTGTAATGTAGTTGCTTCATCTGGAACATTAGATATTGACCCATTTGGTTTTTTGTACCTTTGACACACTCTTCAATATATTCCCTTCTTTTGAAGACAATTTCAACCTGAAAGTATTCTTTCAAAGAGAGAAAAGCAGCCATACAGTGTGCACATCTGTTTGGGAAAAAGAAGAAACATAACAGTCTATGAAAATTTCTGTCCATGTCACTGTAAAACTGTGGGTAGGTGCCAGAAGTGCTGGTATCAAGCACTATGACATGGCTGATGTTAAAATAAATGATATTACTAGATAGTAATAGTCATAATTTTAGATTCCTGTGAAAACCTGAAGCTTTTGCACATAATGCCCCGATCCAGAATTTTTCAGTCAGATACTACTTATTGTCCCCAATAATTAAAATTTTATTGTCTATTTTCCTTGTCTGTGACTCATGACAGAAAGCCAGATTCTCTTTGAGGTTGGTTAGATAGTGTCATGCAAAATGAAATGTACAGCATTGTCAAATGTTTAAAAAAACCCCAAAAACCACTGGCAAAAGTGCACATAAGGAAACCTAGACCAGTTGCATCCAGAGATCTTGGGATTATTGAGCACAGGTAAGGATTCTATGGTTTGAGTGTCCTAGCAAGAACATCTCTTTCACCCAAGACCATCCCTTCATCTGGATGCTGCATAGAATTTTAAAAAGAATTCAGTCAAACATTATGATGTAATTTGTTTCAATGTGTTGAAGATTTTTCTCACAAATTCTTAAAGTAGCCTAAAAGCTCCCTACCGTGAGAAACGTCTTAAGAGGAAACTTGTTAGTAAAATAAATGTTGATTTAACATGAAAAGTCTGTCTCACAAAGCTAGCAATATTTACTTATTGCACTGGATTTACCTTCCAGGGTGCTAAAGCTAACATTAGCTTTTTCACAGAAAAAGCTGCTACGAAACTGCAAAGGCCCTTAAATACTATCTGTTCTGGACAATGCACTGGCACATTCTCTACCCTACAGATTCAGTGACAATAAGTGCCCAACTGAGGGTACTGAGAAGAAAGTCCAGGAAAGATGTGCTATCTGGCAAGTGCAGGGCAAAGGGTCTGCTCTGTGTTAGCAGTGAAATCTGACCATAATTGACTAGTCAAATATTTTCACAAGTCAGCTCTGCATTTGGACCTTGTGGTCAATTCATGTTGTGGATAATCACACGAGACAGACAAGAACAGTAATTTCTTCTGCAGTAAAGTCAAGCTTTCTCTTGTTATCAGAGATGAACTCTGATAAAATGTCATGCTCATTACATAATTTTTCTGTTTCTCCTGTTGTCATCATATAGTTCTAGTGTCATTCAGAAAGCAAACATATGAAATCTTGTATGCTGTGTAAGTTTTAACTTGAAATTTGATGAGTTTGTTAGACTACACAGAACAGAAGTTGTGTAACAACATAGGAAAAATAATTACATGTAATATATAGGAGGGTGAAATGTAATGTATGAAAATGAACTTTAAACAGGGACTTATTTGTTAAGAGATTTGTTCAAAAGGGGAGTTACATAGCCATCATTTCCTAATGGAATATGATTCAAGGTGTATCTGAAAAAATAATCCTACATTATCCTACATTAGCATAGTGAAAAAAGCTCTGTAAGATTATCCAGTCTTTCTCTGCGCTAATACAAGATGACAATACTCTTGAGAACCTCGCCAGTTCAATATTAAATGATTTATATATTGAAAACTCCCCCATACTCTTGGGAGGTTTGCAGTCCATCAGATGTCACTTCCAGAGTAGTGTTCCTGATCCCGATCCTTCTCCCAGCTTTATTCTAATACCCTGAAATTAGTTGTGTTTCAACACCTGTGGGTAACAACCTCAGTTCTGTGACAATAGTTACAACATCAATTGGTCACAAATGGTTCGGGTTTTTTATCATTTGGCAATTATTCAGTCAAGCAATATACAAGCAGTTTGTCAATTCTCAATTGTAATCCTCCTCTCTTTGTCCTGCTGACCTTCAAGCTGTTCTTTTCAAAATTCCTTTCATATAACAAGTAAGTCTCCCAAAGTGCTTGCAACTAGAGATCTATAGCCACTGTAAGGTATTTAGAATTATTTTCTTTAGTAATATTCATCTGTGTGTAGGTCAAAATTTATCAATTTTTGGTTTTGTGTTTTTCCAGGTTAAAGAATGTCTAAGCATCTAATCTGTTTTGGAATGGTCAAAGTGTTGTGTCCCACCATTAAATTATCTTGGAATAAAATAAGTGAAAACGGTTAGAATGGATGGGAACTCTGTGGAGCTACTGAGATGAGAGGAGAGCAGAGTGTGACTATGTGTTGCTACATTCAAATTATTTACTCTATAGAAGACCTTTGAGTTGGGGACAGGCAACAAATCTCCATTTTAGAGATGAAAAATAGGTAGAGGGAAAGACTGAGGCCATTTCTCAGGTATGACCACATATTCCCACTGAATTCAGTGTAAGGTTGCTGTTTAAATAGGCTGTTTTCTCTCAAGAGTGTTGATTTAAATTTTTGGAACATTCAACCGTGCAGACTGCATATTATTCTAGTTCTACAAAATCAAATGGATAACTCTAAAAGTGATTAATCTGAAATCTATGGAGCTCCACGACCAAGAAGTTACAGAGGAACTGTAGGATTTTAAGAAGTCTCATCCTTTTTGTTTCTCTTATGAAGAAGTAAAACAGTGGATTATTGAAACTGATTTATCTGGAATCCACTAGATTACTAATACCAGCTAAGTCAGGCTACTATCTTAAAAGTAAATAATAAATGTTAATGAGAAAATAAATGAGAAAAACTAAAACATGCAAACAAATTCTAGTCTGCAATATTGGACTTTTCCAACCTTAATGATTCCATGAATATTTTTTGTTAGATCAAATTTAACACCAAATAATAATTAAAAGAGCAGATTTAGTATTGAGGTCACCTTTGTGTCCATGTTATGAACATTGCTAAAATCAGGTGACATATAAATATAAGATGCAAATTATTTTAGGTAAGTGACATAATGATAATTTAAGGATAGTGTTTATGGCAATTAATGGAGATTATTTTAAATGGGAAGTAATGGTGACAACCTAGTTGTGCTAAAAACATCAGGAGATTCATCCTCAAACTGAGTAACATGGGTAGAGGGCTAACGTTTTCCAGTGTGAGGGTATGCCAGTGAAGTGGGTAGAGGACATTGACAGTCACAGAAGGCAGGACCATGATGAGAATATGATTAATATCTGTCTGAATACATATGATATTCATTGCCAGGCTTGTACAGAGTTTATAGTATCTGGTATTAGGAGAAATAATGAGAGAGAAAGCAAATGGTCTCTGCAGGTCATGTGACTGTATCAGAAAAATATTGGCATTAACAATTTCTTTGTATTTGCTCATCCTATGCAAAAAGAGACAAAAAGACACTAGATTTTTTCTGCACCCTATTAATTTTGTTGGGGAAGTACACAGTTTGTCACATTCATCTTGGCATTTACATCTTCCACTCTACCTATCCGGGAAGCAAGGAGATAATTATTGATGATGTCTGGTCTCTTTTTGAATTGAAATACTTCTCTACCTCTTTCATGTAATGCCTTATTAAGTTTATATCACAATCTTTTTCATGTAGTAGAATACATTTGATCTCCAAGAAATTTATTCCTTAGTACCTCTGATGAAAAAAAGTAAAATCTAGATGCTTTTTGAAAGATTGTTCTGCTTTGCTGAAAAGTAAATGGTTTTATTTGAAAATTAGAGCTCTAACAGCTTCTTGCTAAAAATATATATATCTGTGTGCCTCTGTGTGTGTGTGTAGGGGGAAGAGAGTCCTAGTATTGTTACTCTGGGAGCTTGTCTTGGTTTAAGAATGGTTCTCCCCATTTTTCTCCAAAAAGCAAAGATCACATGTTAAGATAAGAACAATTTACTGGAAACAGCAATGAGATAAATGACAACAACAGTGTCACTTATAGCAAAAGTGTACAAAAGAGAGAGCAGTTCCCAGAAGAATGCTCACTGGTCTCGACCCAACCATAGCGGTGCCAGCCCACTATTCCCTCTGGCTCAGGACTGGTGCCCTGCTACCCTGACTGGTCTGTCCACTGTATTTGCTTGACAAGAAGAAGCAGTACCCTTCCCCTGCCTCTGGCAATGCTGTGAGGTGGAATAGACTATCCTCTATGTCCTAGTCATGCCCCCTCCTGCTTTTGGCTACTGCAAAAATTAACCCTATTCTGGCCAGAACCAACACAGAAGTCTCACTGTAAAGGCACAAAAAATGAGGTTGACAAGACCTATTGTTTAACAGGTTTAATATTGTTTATTGTTTAACTTTTCCCACATTGTCCTTAATGTATTAAAATAATTTTTAGAGTAAAATGGAGAAATTCTTGCTAGCAATGTTCCTGATTACCGTACCAGTTCAGAAGATTAATTAGCTCTATTAATTTTTCTAATGCAGAAGGATATAAAAGGTGAAAGATAGAAAGAGAAAAATAAGAAGACAGGTGCAGGGGGCTGGGAAGGAGAGTGTGAGAGAGATTAGTGAGAAAGACAGTCAACCACCACATGAATTCCAAGGTGTCCAGCCGATCATTCTTCACCCAGGTCTTCTCAGCAATGGGGTTTCCAGACTTGCTCTTTGAGGGCACCACATTTATACAGTACAAGTCCCAGGTACCTGTGGGGCATGGATGCATAGCTTGGGCTGGCACATGCATAAGAACTTGCTTACATCCCCACAGTTTCCTAAATTTTTGTCAGGGTAGGTTATCCAGGCCTGCCTCCCCAGGCCAGAAACTAGCATCTTCCCATTTTTGCCATCTTGCTTCCAGTTCTAACAATGGGAATTCTTTATCTGGTAGTTATCTTATGGGAAGTTGTTTCTGTGTCTTTGACAGTGTTTTGAGACAGGTAACCGTGTTCTATTACAGCAAAAAGGCTGTGCTCTGTTAAAGTACATGTGCACAAAGCTCATAGACTGCTTTGGCATTTGCGCTGAGGGTGAGTACATGAGCCATCACCACTGAAATACTACACAGAAAAAAAACAACAGTGAGTATAATTATACTATTTTTCTGTTCTAGGGAATGATTCTCCTTCTGTGTGTCCTGTTTTATATCTCACAAGCTTGGAAGAGACAAAACTGATGGAAAAAAGAAGTAGAAATACAGTTGGACGTGTATAACACCTAGCTTTTTATTTGGGGGCTGCCAAGCTTATGATAAACATGACTGAATCTTCCATAGAGAATCACTCGTCAAATATTATCTCTTGCAAGAAGAGATGATTTTTCTATTTATTTGAGATCATGTGTTGACTTTGAAACTTCGTCACTGGTAATGACTAGAAGACACAAATTTAGCCACACAGAACTGTAGTCTTATTAGAGCTTTGTGCTTAGTTGTGGCCTTCTTTCAAAGTTGTGGAAAACTTGTTTGCATGTGGATAAATACCACAAGTCAGTCTAGGAACTACAAGGATTATTAATATTGTGAATGAAAGGCTATTTTTCAGAAAAAACCTTTTTGTTGGATATAGTTTGTTTACTTTTCTCCTCTCAACCTTGGAGCCTTTTGCTGTGCATCATATTGTGTGCAAGTACTTTTAGCCGTTAGGTATCTAACCTATATTTTTATAGTCTGTGAGTTTGATGCAGTCAAATCTATGGCTTTGTTCAGTTGCTGCAGAAGTCAATGAGAAAACTGGCTCCAAAGGGCTTGGAATAGGGTACCAGAGGCATTTACTCACCAGACAATTAGATGATGTTCTCTTTCACCAAATCATATATCAAAAAAAAAACTCCGGGAAATCTTCTGATTCTGTTTAAATCACTGTGAGAACCCACTAGGACCAAGATCTGACTCAGTGTAAATCAGAAGTGATATAAAGAAAGAACAGTGAAGAGAAAGAACAGCAACATACAGCTTTGTGTGCAGCACTGGTAACCATTTCAAAGCACTAGTGAAGTGGTTATCTCACCTCTCTACCGGAGGAAAAGAAGCGCTAAGAATCGTGTCAACGTTTAAAAGGACTACAAACTTTGTTTCTGCCCTTGTCAGAAATAATTTGTACTCCTAAAATTTTCAAAACTTTTCCCTGAGTTTCTTAAGAAAAAAAAAAAGTCATGTAAAGTATTTGCTGACTCTGGCTTCTTTTTTAGTTATACACCCTTGAGGTGTATTAGTGAGACTGTTAAGTTGGAATGTTAAGTGTAGGCTTGAGGAATATGAAGAGCAGTAAGTCTGCGTGACTGTGGTGTATTGAAATTCAATCCTGTTTGAACAGAAAAGATGAATCAGTGCACAAATCATTTAATTAATGAACACTAAATCTTTCCAACAAAAGCTGGATTTAAAATGAAAGAGAATGATTTAGGGAAAGAAGGAGACAGATTTAACTCCTAAACGGATTTAATTTTGGAGATCTTTCAAGATCATCTCTGAAGATCTAATATCAGCACTGTTACAGCTTCAAAACTCATTTTTTCTGCCTACTGTTTTAAAACAGTTCTTCTAAACATAAAACAAGAAGATGTAACCTCCCAGTAACAGCGTCTCTTTCACTGAACTAAAGGCTTAAATGGCACAAGGGCAGCAATTATGCCATCCAAAACCCATCATGACAGAACTCTAGAGGTAGTGGTGAAGCAGGCTGGAAAAAAGGCAAGAGCTATCAAAAATAGCATAATTTTATTCCGTTTATTTCTTTATTCTTCCATGGAGTTTTTTGGGATCTTGGGATTTAGAAAACTGTGATGTTATTACTTTTCCCTTGGGACAATTCTGCGCAATTAGGGTAGGAAATGCATTTTGTGACAATAGCAGTACAGTGATAGTCACTAATAGGCATGCCACATATTCATAGTCATATTTGTGGTTCAGGTCTTGGAAAGAGCTAGAATTTTCTTTTGAAGTTGATTTTATTAGAACTTGTTTTTTCTAGGTGACCTTTTTGTTTAGTCAGGACAAGCTACTTACAAATATTTTGAAGCACATTGGTCAGAATGAACAATATTATCTACTATACTACTTTTAGGGGAAACTTATTTCAATGTTAATGGCAAATTAAAAATGTGCTAATGTCTTTGCAGGGATGACACAAAAATTAACTCTTTTCAGATGATTAATCTTATTCTTTCTGATAATTTCTGCACAAAAAGGTATGGTTTGTAAAAATTGGTGCCTACAAGCAGTCAATGGGCCTAGGATACAGGAAGGCTGCAGGGTACAAACAAAACGTTCTCACAATACATAATATTAAACAAAATTTGTCCTACTTCTACTTGTTGTAAATAACAATGATCATTATGAGAAAAAACCCAACAATACTCAGATGGAGCTAAGACTACATGTATGTTAATTGGTTAGAGTAGAATAAGAAATGTGATGGACCTTCAAGAATATGGGAATTCTGTGTATCACTTACTCCATGATTTCAGCATCACCAGAAGGTAATCTTATTTAAATTACTTGCTGTATGGGATCTTTAATAATTATGTATGGAAAATAACCCCACCAAACTACCATTTCTGGGGCAGTAAGATTTTTGCAATTTTGAAATGTGAAAAAATTCCTCTAGCCTTACCTGAACTGAAACCACAGGTTACAGAACTCAACAGTATCCCAATGTATTGTCTTGTCTGTTGCTGCCCTTCAAGTCAGGCTATGTTTGAAAAAGTTGTTGCTTCATGGTGCCAATACACAGGGCCACTTCAGTGCTTTGTTCTCATTGTGTTCTGAATTTCTCAGCCAACCCTCAATCTGAGCACAGAGAGAATGATTATAGGATTGTTGAAGTTTGAAGGGACCTCTATAAGTCACTTAGTCCAGGACCCTGTCCAAGAGGGGTAAATGAGAGCTAGTTGTCCATGTCCAGATGATTTTTACTATCTCTAGGGATGGGGACTCCACAACAACTCTGGACAACTTGGATCAATGTTTGGTCACCCATACGGGCACATAGTAGCGAAATGTGCCAAGAAGCAAATGCTCATCTGCATCACTGAAGTCCACAACCCCCAAAACACCTTCTGGATTTCAGGAAATTGGACTGAGAGTTAAATCATGTGAGTATTTGAGATGTGATAAAGGTGGGACTGTTGTCCATTTACCTCGTACCTGTGGAGATATAATTCCTTTGGGAAGAAAAATGTGTCCATGAGAAAAGCCAAATGTATCCACATGCAGCTGTGTTGAAAACCAGCTCTGGTTGGATCTGGGTAAGGGAGGCCATAGCCCACAGACTCATTTGCAAAGGCCAGATTTACACACACACTCCCCCACAGCTGAGTTGGGGATGAGTTTTTGGGTGTGTGATGGTGATATTTCTGGTCCACATAAGACAGAGGGGATGAACACCCACCCCTCGAGGCTATAAGCAGACATTCCATCTCTGTGGAGATGGAATGGAACTTTTGAAGATGCCAAATGTCCTCCCTCACAAAAAACTAGCTCAGTTGTAAAGTTGACTGGGAAGGTCACATTCACACTGAACATTCACACAGGAGGCAGTTGGCACGTCTTAGAAGGTGTTGTAACCCACTGAAGAGGCCCAAAGTGCCACCCAGGCTCATTCCTGGGCCTCCCACCAGAGGGCTATGGGTGGTGATCCAAGTGTTGCAACACAGCCACAGTCTTGCAAAAGACTGCATAAAACTTCCTGCCACCCTGGGGAGACGCTTGAGCATTCCCATTATACCTGAACATATATTAACCTGCTGAACTCTGTGTTTTGTGGAACCCCCAACACCAGAAGACCAGAAGAAGAGAACTAATGGGACCCTGAATTCACAGGGGTGATGATACCTTTCAACTTAATCAGTCTCTGTCACTCTCTTTCTCTCTATTTTTCCTGTTTCTTACTATCTCTCTATCTCAGATTGACTATTAAATAAAGTGCACACTATTGGCTTCAAAATGTGATCTCATTTGTACCTTAATTTGTACAGAAATGTCTCTTTAATAACTAATAATTTTGTCATAAAAACCTTCTTGGAAACAGGAGACACAATACACTTGCTCTCTCTACTCCTAAGAGAAATATCTGTGAACGTAGTTTGGCTTTAAAAGCTTGAGAGCTTGGTGGTTCCAAAGAATATTTTCTCTCCATTTTAATTCTAATTCATAAAAATCTCTGCGTTTTATATGAATGACTTAAATCTCAAATCAAGGTATCTGAAACACTAAATATTCAAAACAAGCAAATAAAGTGTATCCCTTGTTCCCTTGACTGGCATCTTCCACTTATAAATGTTGTGATTTTGGAGTCCAGGTGTTAACCTCAGCTAAGAAAACTTTTTACATTATTGATATTTACCTAATTTGGTACTTTGAAAGCACCAACATATGCCCCAGTCTAGGACGCTACTGCAGTAAAATAAATTACCATAATCTCTACAGTAGTCAAAGCTTAGTGAACCATTAAAGACAAACGAGCTCAATGAACCAGGCAACAACAACAAAATAAATGTACACTGAAAGCATGCCTAAGGCAATGATTTTTTTTTTTTTCTCACTCCCATCTCCACTACTGACTTTACAAAGGACAAAAATGTCCAATAATTTATTTGTTGGCCTTCCTGTCTGGACTTGCAAGACTTTCAGCCAAATTTTCAGCATAGCCCCTTGGTTTGATAATCTCTGCCATAAATTTCAGTCTTAAGTGAAAGTACTGATTGCTTTCCATTCCATTTCACCAGCTGATGCATGCAGGATGAATGTCTACCACTGATAATACTATCTCTGTGTATGAGTCTGAGTATGAGCATGTATATGAGGTATTTGCCTATTTACCATCAGAAAGGGATTTCCATTTAAGACATTGTAATTGCAGCTCTACTGCACTGACCAGAGTGGAAGACCCTCTTAGATAACTTCAGAAAGCTGCAGCTTATGGTTTACTGAGCTTGCAACCTTCAAACCTTGGTCTTCTTTAGTCTGTTTAGTCCAAGTCTATCCAGTGTGGAAATGTGCCATGCAGACATGGCGTATTTTTGGCTATAATGGAAGTAATTCCCTTTTCCAAACTTTTTAATAAATGACAGCTGTCATTAAGGTCATCTAGAACTGACTGAACACAAAGTAATTGGTCAGTACGAGATTTCATATCATATTTTCTGTAAACTTACTGCCATTACCATTAGGAAAAAATGTGCTTTTTGTCTGGGGGCATCCTGTTTGAAGAACAAAAAAAATCCCATTACCTTATCTGCCAAATTCATCAACAGGGATGTACTGAGTTCTTTGATTGTGAGTGCTTTATCATCCTTGAGAAAAGTGGAATTGGATTTCACTGAGATGTACAAGAAAGTTCATTAGATTGATGAAATATGGATAAGGTATTATCAAAGCCTCTGAAATGATGTTGAGCTTTACTTCCTTCTCTCTGACATGTAGTTTTTCCTGCTAGTCCAGCCAGTACCAAGGCTGGCCATCAGTGATAGTAGTTGGAGGTGTGCTGAGCAGTAGCTGGAGGTGGAGAGCAACGAAACTGCCCAGCAGAAGACTTCACTACTCGCTGAATTTCATTTCCCAAAGTAACCAATAATAAATTAATTATTTCATAATGTAACAGATGAGTTCAAATGAGCCATGGGTTCTTCCTCTCTCCTGCTGTGTGGACACCAGACTGGTAGACCTATTTCCTATGTCTTTCCTATTCAGGCAATGAACCCAGGAGAGTTATACACTTCATAAAGAAAGAAAAGACAATTTTAGCTGCTCAGATTTCAGAGCAGAGGCTGAAAATGCAGAGCAAGTAGAGTAATGTTGACTTTGCTATGATTTTATAAGCTTCTAATTTTAAGCTGAAAGCCAAAGGTGAGAGGGAGCGTAAGGTGCTGCTTTTGTGCTTTGCTTTCATCTCTAGGGATTCACAGATGATGCAATGGCAATTGATATGAAGATACATGACTTTCGGCGTTATTGATCACGTCTGCACTATCAGACATGATCAATGAGCTAACTGGCAAATGCCTAATCCCAGCATGCATTAGGTTTTAGCAAGCAGCACAGTCAGAACAATTTGGGGTCACTTTTGGTTTTGGTTTAGGAGAGTTACAAGGGGTTTATTGGGTTCTGTTTGTTAAACTAGTATTACCTGAAAAGAAGATAAAATTCACAAACAAGTTACACAAGTGCCAAATCTTTGTCTCAGTGCTCCCCATATTTTAAAGATGAAATTTAGTTTATCCATGAGTCTCTTCTCTACATGTTCTCACTTGGTTTTTGACTTGAAGGACATCTGAGAACAAGGTGGGGGAGTAAGACAGAGCCAGCTGCTTGTGGCAAATAACTTAAAGCATCAAGAATTAGAAGTAAAAATAACAATGAGGCTACTGAGCTCAAGCTATTAGCAGAAAAAATGGGACTTTTGCTGAGGTCAATGCATCTCTCAAAAAAGCCAGTGTACAATTTTACCTGGAGTGTATTTTTAGTTATTCACAAAACTTGATATAAACACTGTCTACATTTATCGGGTACAATCACTTGCAAAACCCCCCATGTGACCTAGTATATTTCCAGGAGATTGCATGGGTATATTAAGTTCATAATTGAAAAAATTAGTATTGTGCTTAATAATATTTTTCAGAATACACAAAAGTGCATGTGAATATTATTCTACCCACAGTGTCAGTATTGTTCTGCACATAGTAGCTCTCAGAAAAAGCACAGGTAGCAAAACTTCATTTCCCCAAAATGCACTTCAATATATTTTAAGTATAAAAACCTAATTTAAAATAATGTCAGCATCTTTTGCCTGTAGAATATGAGGCTCAGCATCTTTAAATTATTTAAGAGTTCCTTAGAGAGTCAGTTGTGCTTATAATGTCAGATTTGCTCAAAGAAATGGAAAGAGCAAAGCAAAGTGTTGAATAAGGACTTCCTGTGTGATTTTACCAAGTTATTTTTTACTGCCTGTAATTGAAGCAGCATTCACACCTCACACCATTTTAGCCAAAAATATATGTTGTATAACTGCAACTTGTTTTACTTGGTTTTGTTGCCTTTCCCCTGCACCC
>VWYO01002237.1:17019-29780 GCA_013400275.1 Rhadina sibilatrix | reverse complement strand
AGAAAAGAAAAGAAAAGAAAAGAAAAGAAAAGAAAAGAAAAGAAAAGAAAAGAAAAGAAAAGAAAAGAAAAGAAAAGAAAAGAAAAGAAAAGAAAAGAAAAAGATCAGGGAGCTGGAAGCCTTGGCTGATCAATTGTCCGCAGAAGGCCTCGGGGGGCTGCCTCTGTGCTAAGTGCTTTATAGATTTCCTCTAAACAGGAAAATGCAGCACAGGAACCACGGCAAGAGGTACAAGGCTGACGCAGGGGGACAGGGGACAGAGGCTGGGGCTGCTGGCCTGGCCCTGCCCTCCTCCCTGCCCAGCAAGCACACCTGGCAGGGGTGATGGGGGGACACACCCCAGGAAAGGCTCCTCCCGCTGCAGGGCTGGGGTTTTTAAAGACTCCCAGGACCCCGAGTCCTTTTTTGTGGGGGAGGATTTTGCAAAAGGAATTTGCCCGAGGCCTTCCAGGGGGAAGAAGAGAGGCAGAACATCCTTTCCTGTCTTAGTGTAACCCCAGCCCTGGCCAAGTCCCAACAAGGGGGGCCCCAGGGTGAGCACATCCATCCCACTGCCAGCTCCTCATCCCATTCCAGGCAGGAATGGGATCCCACAGGTACGTGAGTGAGCAAAGGGAAAACTGACACTGTTAAAGATCACAAGGACACAGACCCCGACTCAGCAGGCTGACAATGACTCTGTTTATTTCTGGGAATTTCTTCCCTTTTATGCTGTTCTACAGAGAACAACCCAGTGGGTGGAAGAAAGACAAACTTCTTCAATCACATTGGTGAAACCAGAGGGACATCAAGGAGAAGTCCCTCCCAGGGAAAGGAATGCAAACAAAGGTTACAGTCAGGAAAACGTGTCTCTTGTTGGCAGAAAACTCTCTGGGAAAAGAGTTTCAGAGAAACTAAAACATCTCAGGCACCAACCAGGGCTACATAAAACCAGCCCCACGTCAAAGCCAAAGAGCAAAAGGGAAGCAGAGATTTTCCTGATTCTTAAACATTCCCACTGTGTCCCCAAGAGGAATTGTGCTCTGGTATCAGAGTTTAGAGGGTTTGGAGAAGTTTCCATTTAAGCCAAGAAATGGTCAGGGCCGAGAGGGCTGGAACTGGAGGGAAGTGATTGATCAACCCCCTCATCCTTTATTGATGGAAACATCAGGTGGGAGCGTGAGCAGAGCTGCTGGAGCCACGTCCTTGCAGGAGGCTTTGGGAGGAAAGATGGACATCCAAGGCAATGGTCCTGAAGGAAAGTCTTATCTGGAGGGCTGGATCAATAGGCAGAAGAACCACATGAGACTCCTTGTCTCTCCCAAGGCCCTTGAAATTCTGCCCATCCCTCCCAATGCTTTTAAGACCTAAGCAGGAAGTCACTAAGAATGAATGGCTTTGCTCCAGGGTGGAAACATCAGCAGGACATGCTGAGAAGGACGTTCCTCACTCCTCTTGGATTCAGCCTGACTTCCCTGCAGATATCTCATCAAATCCCTTGCAACGTCTTTTCCTCCTCTGTTGGATGCAGAAATCCTCTTGTAGACAGATCTGGTGGACAGGACACACCTTGGCTCGGGCAGGTGGGGTCATGAGGCAAATCCCATGGGCTTGGGCTTCACTCTGAGAGCAAGGAACCCTGAGAAAGGAACATCCTGTGGCTGCTGCTTAGGAGTCTGCATGGAAATGTGTGCAAGATCTTCACCTCCAGGGAGAGCCTGGGCTCTGCCACGGGACCCAGGGGGATGGATGAGCCTTCCCACTCCCAGGGGACCCAGAGGAATGAACATCCCCACCCCCATGGGATTTGGGCACCTACAGTCCCACCACCACTCCCCTGCAGCACAACTCCACCCTCGGTGCAGCCAGGGAAGCAGGGCCAGGAGCTCCAGGCTTTTTAAGGTCCATTAACTGGCAGCATAAGGCCTGAGCCTCACCAGGCATAAAATTGGAGTGAATCCAGGGACATGTGCAGGGTTGGAAGACAGGAGTGGTGGCAGAGGGGTGCTGGGGACCAAGGGCAGTCTGAGCTGTGTGCCTGGAGGTGAACAGGGTCAGTAGCCCAGAAAATGCAGCCCTGAGCTGTCCCAAAGCCCTGCTGGCCCTCACACTGCCATGGGTGGGACATTGGTGCTCCTCTGGGTTACCCTTCAGCACTAGAAACGCTGCTCTGAGCAGGGATGGCTCGAGGATACGAGAAGATGACTCTGGGGTGGGAAGAGATGGGAAGATGGAGCCCTTGACTCATCCCTTCCTCTCTCTCACACACGGGGGCATTCCCAGGAGAACCTCGCCGGGTCTTGCTGCACAGACAGAGCCTTTCTCCACATCAACCACCCAGCTCAGTTCAGGCAAGGGAAAGCCATCCATGCAGAACAGCAAAGCCCTGACAGGACCTGCTTTTGTGCACTCCTGCTGAAAGGATTCGGGGAAACGAGCTCAGCCGGCCCACGGATGTTGGTGCCACCCTGCAGAGCCACACAGGGACTTCATTGTCCCCTAAACCCAGCGTCCCATGCCCACACTGAGGCCTGTGGCACCCCCAGTGCTGTGCTGGCTGCCCGTGGGACTCGCCCTGGCTTGGCAGGAGCTGTCCTTGGGAAAGCCAAGCCACAGCAGATGGAGCACAGGCAGCCAGGAAAGCACACCCCAGCAGGCCAAGGGCGTGCAGCCCAGAAAGGAGCAGCCACAGGGGTCTCCTCTGGTCTCTGCAGGCATGAAAGGCACTGGCTGAGAGTGTGGAGGGAAACGTCCCCATGGCTCCACTGTGAAAATATGGATGCAGGCACGGAGCTGGTGATGGGAAGCAGTTACAGTCATGGGAGGTCCACATCTCAGCTCTGCTCTGCTGGACACGTACCCAAGTCATCTCACCCCATGCAGGTAGGTCTGAATAAGGGTTCTCCATGCACTGGTGCCCTGGAAATCTGAGTGGCACCCCTTGCACCACGAGTGGGCATCTATGGTCCATCTGGGCTTGTTTCCCTGGCTCCTTCCACCACAAACACAGAAAACCAGGTTCTTTTCAGGCTTTCCTCTTCTTACCCCGAGGCAAAGGGCTAAATTAAGCCGGATGAATCACGCGGAGGAGTTTCTCTCTGCTGACCATGACGGGGCTCCCAACACCGAGACCGATCGGGGAGAATTCCTCCTGGGAATGCTTCCACGAGCATGAGATGACCAGCCCGGTGGGGAGCCCGGCTCCAGGGCTCCTCCCTCGCAAGGAGCACCAGCAGGGTGATGAATGCCCCGCTCCCGGCACAGGGTCAGGCGCCGGGGTCAGCACGGGGCGGGAGGGTCACCCCTGCCGGGAGGGAGGCAGGGAGCGGGATGAGGACAGAGATCGATCGGACACACTCATCTTCCCGCGCATCAGCGGCCTCTCGGGGGACATCTCACACACTAAAACACATTCCCCCCGTTTTCTATTTATGGCAAATGAGCGGCTGATCCTGGCGGAGCTGCAGCGCCGTGCTGAGCCGGCGCTTCTGCCGCTGCTGCTGGGGAGGGAGAGCACGAGTTCCCGGGATGCTGCTGGGGAGGGGAGAGCACGAGTTCCTGGGATGCTGCTGGGGAGGGGAGAGCACGAGTTCCTGGGATGCTGCTGGGGAGGGGAGAGCACGAGTTCCTGGGAGCCACATCTCACAGCAGAGCCAAATCGAGCCTTCCCCCAGCTCCTGCCAGGGAGAGCCCACCTGAGCAAACCCTTTCCCACTGGTAGGACAACCCACTGCCCTCCCACGTACCCAAAGCAACGCCTCTGCTCTGGCCAAAGGTGTCTTGGCTTCTCTTTCTGGAGCTGGCAGGGATTGTTTTCTCCCTGTGACAATTCCCATCATGGCCACAGTGCCCCTATCCCACCAGGGAACCACTGGAGGTCAACCCATGGGTTATTTTCCCCTTCAGCATCACCACCAAGGCTGAACTGGGGAATGGGGGGGAGGATCTCAAACCAGTGCTCACTGCCCTTCAATGGGGGTATTTTCATGTCCCTGCATCCAGGAGTGTGTCCTGTGCACATCCCATGGATGTGGCCCGGTCTGGGGTACCCCCCACCAAACAGCAATTCTCCAATCCTTGAGGAGCCAAATGGCCAAGGCAGCCAAAAGCCTCAGTCCCCACCGGTGGGGGAGGTCAGGCCAAGGCTGAGCTCACTGCAAACCCCCCAAGAGAGTCGGCAGCTCCAGTGCTGCCCCTCAAATCCAGGCTGCTTCCCCCGCAGGTTGGGCACGGGCAGCACCCAGGATCATCCCGGACTGGGCTTCTCTTCTGTTCCAGGCAGGGCAGGAACCCGGCTGCTCCCTGCCCTCGGGTGCTGCAGGACGGACCGAGGGGGCTGCCAGGCTGGGGCTGCGCTGCCCCGGGGCCCGGCTGGCAGGCCAGGCAGCTCCGGTTACCTGCTGGCCCCCGGCCAGAGCGGGGAGGAAAACCGGAGGAGAGTTTGTGCCGCAGAGCTGTGCCGGGAGCCTCGAGACGCCCTTTCTGCCCGTCCTTGGCAACACAAACCCCTCCGGGGTGGTGCACCCAGCCCCCGGGGACCTCGTGCCTCCTCCCACCGTGGGAAGGCTGCTGTTGCAGTGATCAGAAATGCTGGGATTTTGGGGATTTTAGGATTTTAGCAGGTCTGCTGCATTCATTGCAGGTGGGATGGGAATGCTGGGGGGGCTGGAGGGGAGGGGGATGTTCATGAGGAGCCGTGTCCCCCAGCTCTGCGCTGCTTTGTCAGGACCACAGCCCTGCGTGGAGCCCAGAGAAACTTCTGGAAGCTTGAAGAGTAGCTCAAATGCCATTAGGAGCTGAGCAGAGGAGGACCTTGCCCTGCAACCAGTGAACTGCAGTAAGAGCTTCTGCATCAGACCATCGCCTGCCCTCCTCTGCTGAAATCACTGCAGACGGCCCAGACATCTGAGTCTCCTCTTTCCTAAAGCACTTTAGAGCTCCTAATGAAAAGCACTGTGTAAGAGCCACGCAACATCAGCAGCAGAATAATAATAGTTACTCTCCCATGCCTGCTCCTTGCCAGTCTTACTGGATGCCACATCCTTTCCTTTGGTGTCTGCCTTACTGAAATTATGCCCTGTTTGACCAAATGTTCCACTGCTCTGAGTTTTGGGGTTTTGTTTTTTGTTTTTTTGTTTTTTGTTTTTTGTTGTTTTTTTTTTTTCATCCTGAAGGGTTTCAGGGCGTTGCAGTAACCCAAAACCTTTAAAAACATTTGTGAGTGAAGCGCTGTGGGCTGCCTGGCTGGGAGATGTTATACAAGTGCAGAGCATCCTTCCTCCTGATTTGATGGAGGTCCTTCAGGGTTAAATTCTTCTGCCTTTTACAGAGTGGAAATAACCAGCATGTGAATGCTCAAGAGCATGGATCAGACTAGTCTGCAAGTGGAAGAAGTTGCAGCCATCTGTGCAGTTGCTGGAGGGAGGCCAAGAGCCAAGGGGAGCCTCATCCCTCCATCCCTCCGAGGTGCCAGTCTCTCCATGGAACACACAGAGCCCCAGGTGACCCACCAGACCAGACTGCTTGGGTTTAGATAGCTGAAGCTGCAAAATCAACTCCCAGCCCTGCTCCCTTCCTGCTGGTCCTGCCCAGTCCTCCCACAGGGATAAAACACAAGGTTTGGAGCAAAGCCCTCCCACCACGCAGGGCTGGCAGGGGGCAGAGAGCAGCTGCTGCAAAAGGGGAAAGCAAGAGCCGTGATCCATCTTCCCCTCTTCCAGCCTGGTTTTGAGCTCCACAGGATCCATCTTAAACATCTCACCCAACATCTGGGATGCGGGACCCACCTCCTTCACCTTCCCCTGCAACAGCTGGAGCTGGGTGATGCTCCCTCCAGATGGGATCCCACTGCCTGCAGATCCCTCCATGGGATGAGAGGACTTGGATCCAGAACCAGCTGCCCAGAGAGCCCCAAACCCCTTTGCTGGCTGGGACATGATTCACTCCAGCCCTTCCCCACAGCACCCCCAGGGACTGCTGGCTCCTCACCACGGCCTCGTAATCTCATGGAATCACAGAAGGCTTTGGGATGGAGGAGATCTGAAAGGTCACCTGGACCCGATCCCCTGCCATGGGATCTCTGCTGTCCTGCCCAGGGAGGAGTTGGGAGTTTAGCTGATCCATCCAACTGATCCTTTCGTAAACTCGGACAACACAGGGCTGGACCCGCCGTCGCCTCCTTCCACAACTCAGAAATTTATTATCCCCGCAGCCAAAGCTGGTAAGCTGCGAGATAAAAAATGCTATTTCTGCCCAGGATTTCTGCCGCTGCCTCCGAGCGTTCGCGGCCACTTTCTGGTTATTAAAGCTCAGCTATGAAGAGCCGCGTTCCTTCAGCAGAGATTTGCCTTTAATTAGCCAAGGATAAAAGGACAGTGGAAGACAACCCCGCTCCTAAGCGGAAAAGGCTCCGCTCTCAAACGCTGCGCCGCCGGCGCTTCTGCCGAGGCAGGGAGCAGGTGCCTGGCAGAAGAGATTTGTTCTGCTTCCCTTGCCTGCCCCAAACCTTCACCTCTCGCTGGGTAAAACCACATCCCTGGGGCCCGGCCCTGCTCTGTGCCCGCGGACCCCGGAGGTGCTGGGAGGGGCGGGAGGGCAGGGCAGCCGCGGGGGCAGCGGGTGGGGCTGTGCCGGGCCGGGCTCCGTCAGGATGTGAGCAGCAGGATGACCTTGGCATCCCCAGCTCCCCAAAGCCCGGCGCAGCTCTTGCCGGGAGCGGGTTTCGGCTGCATTAAAGAAGCAGCAAAAACAAACTCTGAGCTCTCGCCAGCCCTGGGGTTTTCTCTGCCAACCCGGGGGCTGCAGCCCCGGCCCCCTTGGGTCCCCGTGAACTCAGCGAGGCTTCCTTTAAACCAACAACCTCCCAAAGACTCCTCAGTGGAACGTCGTGGGATTCTGGGATGGATCAACGCCCACAGCTCCTGGGCCCAGCCCAGGCTGGTGAGAGAGCTTTGCCCAGCAACAGCAGCCACAGAGAGCAGGAGAGGGGTAAACCTTCTGCTGGGCCTTTGGGAAAGACTTCCCAGATCCTCTGGGCCCAGATTGTCCCACCATTATTTTTTTAGATTAAAGAGCTGAGGCAGCCTCACCGTGGCTCATCCCCAGCACAGGGAGGCTCAGGACACCGAGATGTCCAAGCAGGACCTCGGCACTCTGGGTTGAGGAAGGCACCAAGTGCCTTCTCCATGAAATTGGGGGGACATTGGGACAAGGGGCCCCAGTACTGGGGGAGCTCTGATATTTGGGTAGAGCTGGATTTAGTCCTTGGATCTTATTTGTCTGCCCTAACGCTTTGGAGATGTGGGGCCTCAGCAGACTCAATTCTGACTCTGTAAAAGCACAGAATCATATTTAATACACCCAAATATTGCTCTCTTTTGCCTAACCCCCCTTCTCCCACCCTGGGCACTGTGCTGGGGTGCAGATGAGAGCTGCTCCCAGGAACAGGTTTTTCAACACCCAGCACGAATGCAAAGGAGGGAGAAGAAGGAGCAAGAAGGAAGTGGGAAGGAGAAAGAGACCTGGCCTGATTTCCAGAGCTGCAGGATAAGTGTTCATCTCGGAGCTGTGCAAGCTCCAAACCTTTGCCTAGAGGTTACCTAAAGATAGATTGTGGGGGCCCCGCTTCACACGCCCACCCCTGCAAATGTTTTGTACCCAGCTGCCTGGTTGAGGCTCTTTGGAATCACCAGTACTGCAGCAGCCATGGTTCACCCCAGCACCAGCTCCCACCGCAGCCCCAGCACCCCAGAAAGCTGCAGAGCACCACTGGGAGGGCAGCAGCATCCCTGGCTCTGGCATCATTCTCCTTTCCCACTCTCAGCATCTCAGTTAATGGCCTCCTCCAGCCCCGGCCCAGGAAGTGCTTTCAGGATCCGAGTGCCCGCTGTGCCAAATGGAAGCAGATTTGCTCACAGGCAGCAGCCAGGAGGGCTAAAAATTCCTGCTGCTCCCTGGGGCACACCCGATGGGCTGTAATGGGGTTTGAGCATCCCGAGCTTTCCAGGAGAACAACAGAGGTAGTGCTTTGTTGGCACTTGAATCCTCTCCTTCCTCGACGGGAATGAGCAGGGTTTGGAGGGCTTGAACCCCTCGGCAGGGAGAGGAGCCCCCGGAAATTGTGCGGTGCTGGCCCTGCATGATGGGGAGCATCGTCCCCGTGCCCACCTCGGGGGGCCTCTGTGAGCTCCAGGCTGGATCCATGAGAGGTTTTGTGGGGTTTTGGCTGCCAGAGAGGCGACACTCGGCCAGGGAAGTGGCAGAAAGTAGGTCAGTGAGCACAGCAGAACCAGCCTGGGCTCGGCGGGGATCGGCCGCTGGCCGCAGTCGGGATCACGGGCGGGGAGAGGCCGCTCTGGGAGACAAAGAGCTGTCTGGGAGTGGGGACACCTCCACCTCGGCTGGGTGATCCTCCCAGCCTCTCCTGGCCTCGTAGAATGCCGGCCTGGAGGAGGATGCACGCCCCTGATGGCATCTCCTGCATCCTCGGAGCGCGGCTGGGCTGGTGCCGCACGCTGACAGCCCGGCAATTTAAAATAATTACCGAGTCTGCCTCGCAGCCTCGCTGCCATCGCCTCGAGAGCCCGTGCAGAGCAACCTCTGCTGCAGATTCCTGGTACCACTTCGGGTTTAGATATTCATGAGCCCACAAGCCAAGAGGACACCGGTGAGGGAAGGGTTGGGCATCTGCCAGAGCCAGCTGGAGCCTCCCCTGGGCTTGGGGATGGGGGTGAGGAGCACAGAGTGGCCCAGTTTGGGGATTGTGTCCACTCAGCTCTACAGCACACGGTGTGACACTTCCCTCAGGGTGCATTGCTCATAAGCACTTCTGTTACTTTTTTGTGCACTCCAATGGTTTTCCACACATTCGTAACTGGCTGCTCTTGAACGCCTCTTCTTCCCCTGACAAGAGCTGTCCATGGGTTCAGCCACCCATTTCTGCATTTTCACTGTCCTAATACCGAGATCTGCAATTTGCTGGGTCCAGCTTAGCAAAGTGTGTTACAGACAGGGAAACTGAGGCAGGGAATGGGCCATGACCTCCCCTTGGCCACACAGTGACACTTGAACCCAAGCCTTGACTCTGAGCCCACACCAGGGGCTCCTCCATGACCAGTACGAGCAGTTTGGGGTGGCTGAGAAGTGGCACTGACCCTCGGGTTACCTGGTGGTGCCACATCCCAGAGCCAAGCAGGGCCAACCCATCATGGGAGAAGGAGAATCTCCTTGTTCTCCTTGTGTTTCACCTCCATCTTCTGCACACAGAGAGGGTTCTCCCCATGAGAAGGGAAGCCCAGAGCAGCCAGGTTGCCTGTGAAAGCCACTGAGAAATACCCCAAACCACAAGGACCAGGTGCCCCAAACGCCTTGCTTGCCCTTTGCTGCCCCAAGGTGCTCGTGAGAGAGAGGAGGAAACAGCAAGAGAAAATAAAGCTGCAGTTGTTCCCTGGGCATGGACAAACCAACCACTCCTCTGCAAGGACAGCTGCAGCCATCCCAGAGATCCCATCCCCATTTCCTTCCTGAGATCCTACCAGGAGACATCTCCAGGGACACAACCCCACAGACCATGTGCTACCAGCACCATCCCTGTCCGTTTGCTTCTCCCTCTTCCAAGAGGGATCACTTGCTTTCAAAAACCATCCACCGGGTGCCCACAAGGTTTCCAAGAGCGGGTTGATCCCCCAGCACCACCCATTCCCTGTTACCTGCACAGATGTGGCTGACATCCAAGCTGGAGGAGTGAGGAGCCACGGGGAACATGGGCTTGACCCAGGTTCCAGCCCCTTCCCCTCTGCTGCTGTCACTGCTGGAGCTGCTTTGGAGCAAATCCCATGGGAATGCCGTGCACACTACGCAGTGTGTGTGATGTCCATCACCAAAACCCACCAGCTCCTCCTCCCCGGGGTTTTTGGGACTCTGCCCCTGCAGCCTGGCTGATGGTGGAGCACAAACTGATTCCCCCTGGTTCAGCCTGTTTCCTTCTCTTCTCACAGAGGGTTTAGTCGTAGAGAAAAACATGCCAGAACCATAATTACTTGTCCTCTTCCTCTCCCACCCTCCACAGAACTGATATCAAAATAACTCCTCAATAATATACATATTTATTTTCTCTTAATTAGTGCCGATATTTACAAAAAAAAAAAAAAAAAAAAAAAAAAAAAAAAAAAAAAAAATTGAACNNGAAAGAAAGAAAGAAATTGTGATACTCTGTGAAGAATAAATTATATACACTGATGATAATAAACCAGACAGCAAATGCTCATTTGGATGTGTATGTACACAGCTCTGTATACCTATGTACAACGGGCAGCCTTATTGACTCGGGGGCCCCCAGCCCCTTCCCACACCCCCCCAGCCCCCCCGGCCATCAATAAAGCAGGAATTTCTATAAACACTGTGCAATTCGGATCCAGCTGGTGTCTAAAGTTGTGTCTAGCAAACGCATGGTTAAATGACTTGAAATTCCCAAGAGTCCTCCTTTAACAGTTTATAGGCCTCTGCTCCATTCCTGGTCCCATTTCTCCCGTAACCATGGAAACAAAAGGTTCAGCTCCAGCATCCTTAGGATGAGTTCTTCTTGGATTTCCTCTTCCTATTGATTTGCTCAAATTAGGCACCACATGCAGGGTTGATCCAATACCCATTTTTTTCCCCTTGTGCTTCGGGGACGACATTGGAGGACAAGAGCACAGTCTCAAACAATGAGGGAACAAGTGCAAATGGATAATTACATCTTATAGGCAGCAGAAGAAAAAATAAAAATTAATAATAATCAAAAAACCAAAGCCCCAAAAGACCAACCCCAAGCTCAGGACAGCCAGGCAGGGCTGGGGAGGGGACGTGGTGGGTCCATGTGCATGGACCTGGTGTGGTTACACGATGTCCAGCAGCTCCTAAAAGCTAAGCCATCCCCTCTCTGGAGGAAAAACATGAATTAGGGATTTATCTCTTGTCATGCACAACTGGGCTGGGGGATCCTATCCCCAGGTGTAAATAAATCAGTGCTGTGCTCCCAGGGCTGCTTCACCCCCGGGCTGGGCCGTCTCCCCCTGACGGGACACGGCAGGATCAGAGCACCCATTTCTGAGCAGGGGGTGAATTTTGGGCAGCCAAATGCAGAAACATCACGGGGACACCGAGGCCAGGGGTGCTGACAGGGCTGGGGAAGGGCAGAACAGTGGCTGGAACCCTTGTTGCCCCTTGGGGCTCCTGGCAGGGGCAGCAGTTGGTCCCCAACAGGAGGGACCAAGGGATGTGTCACGTGGAGAAGGTCAGATGCTGCCAGGGGTGTGAGGAGAGAGCCACAGCCTTCATTTGAGTGCCAGCCAAAGTGGTTTGGGGCTGACTCCTTCTTTCCTCAGCCCGCTTCACCCCTGCAGCACACTGGCCAGTTCCCCTGAGTGACCACCACAGGTAATGGCCATGGATAACCACCCCAGGGATGCAGACCTTGGGATAAGGTCTCACGGGAAAGATCTTGAGAAAAGGTTTCAAGGCCAAGTTGGACAGAGCTTGGATCAACCTGATCCAGTGGAAGGTGTCCCTGTCCATGGGGGAACAAGGTGAGCTTTAAGGTCCCTCCAGCCCAAACCATTCCAGGACTCTGTGATGAAACTACCCTGGCTCCAGAACAGGAGCCACCACACTGGGAGCAAAAGTCGCCACAGTTTGAGAGACTTAAAACCCAACCAGTACAGACAATAATCCCAAAGCCCACTTGGTGCAGCACAGCACCTGCATCTCAACCAAATCCTTCCAACCTCTGCTTGACTTTCCCTGCACAGTCACAGAAATGGTCGTGACTGGCCCAAGCTGGGACATGGGGCTGGGAACAGAGACACTGCAAAGCTGCTGTTTGCAGAGGGCTGTGAGGAGCTGAATGCCACCAGACCCTCAGGATGCTCCCACTCCCAAGGCCATACCCAGATCTCCTTCCCTTGGGCCCATCCCCGAGTATATTGCAAGCTCTGGAAAAGCTACAAGGCTTTGGCAGCAGTTTCAAGGGCTGACCCAGGAATTATCTGATAACAAAGCAAGGTCCTTCCTGAAATACCTCCTCCTCCTCTGTCTTTTTCTCTCCTTCTGTGTATTTATGCACAAATATGCCCATATTTATACACCCACGTGCCACACTCTCATAACGCCAATCCAGAGATCCTTTTCCTCTTATAGCTCAGTATTGAAATCTGTAGGACTTTGACACAGTCACTGCAGAGATTAATTTTCCCAATAAAGCATCGTGCTCCAGAGAGATCATTTTTTTCCTAATCGCTTGGTAGCATCCAGCGGGTACATGAGCCTCACCCCATTGCCCTCAGCAGATATTCTGGAGGATATTAAAGGGCTGCTGGGCTGCCTGCAGGCTTGGGCACGAGGTTGGGTGTTAGAAGACAACCTGCTCTGTAATCACAGCTTTCCATCTCTCCAAAACCGTGGCACAGTGGCTAAAACTAAAATAGAGGTGCTGCCTCCTCCAGGTGCCAAGACAGGAGCACCTCCACAGACTGGAGAGCTCCAGTCTTCCATTCCAGGCCTGGAGAGGAGGGAAGGAATCAGACTACCTCTGTTTAGGGGCGTGATGAACTCTAACACAGCTATGGGACTCTCCCCTTCCCCGGTCCCTAATTTAGCATCCTCAGTCTGAGCCACTTTGCAGATCATTTTTGCACCTTTCAGAGTCAGGAGGAGATTGGGATGCTCAGCATCTCCACAGAAACAGGCCCAGACTTTCTCAAACCATATTCCTTAAGAAAAAAAAAAAAGAAAAAAAAAAAAAAAAA
>VWYO01002209.1:27896-40702 GCA_013400275.1 Rhadina sibilatrix | reverse complement strand
TTCTTTTAATCCAAAGACCCTGCTCTCCCCCCCCTCAATTTTTTTAATGTCCCCCCCCTCCCCCCCCCCCCCCCCAATTTTTTAATGTCACTTTCTTACTGTAAGTCTTTTTAATCAATAAAAGGTTCAGTTATTTTTTTCCTATCATCTCCAAACAAACAAACATACAAACAATCAAAAGAATAAGAAGATATTTCTGGAATGTCCATCCCACTTGATCCTTTCCTTTTTCTTGGAAGAAAACTTTCCTTGGAAGAACAACTGTAACACATGGATGAAGATTTACATATCTTTAAATTAATCATAGGGTGGGGTGTTTGTACTTTNCTGAGAGTTGAACAGAATACAAAAAACTGCAGGGAATTAATTAATTCTTACATTTGCCATTGCCTTAAAAAAAAAAAAAAAAAAAATTACCTTTTCCTCTAATACATGTCAAGTACTGCTCTATTCCAGAGCTGGTTTAAGGTCTCTGGGGCACAGAGTGCAGGCTGTAGTTTTGAAATGTTCCTGTGATGTGATTTGGACTCAAGACCACAAAGTTTAGACTTTTTTGTCTCCTCATGCAGTCCTCCCTGATCCAGGTTCTGCTACTTCCTTTTTACTATTTCCTCCATCCCTGATCTTTATTTTTTGAGCATTTTTTGCTTCTTAATCTTTTTCCCCTTCTTTTCCCAGGAACTTTACTGATGGAAGCATTTCCCAACTTTCATTCTTCTGTGCAAATTAGTCTGCTTCCCATTGGTAAATCTGCTTCCCATTCGAATGACAGCATTATCTGATGCATATAATACATTCAGGAAGAAGTTTAGATTGGTACATTTGTTCCAGATGCAAATAGACATTTTGTATCAGTATTCTTTTATATTCCTGCTTTAGTCACGAACTAAACAATGTCCTTAACTTTTCCTTACATGCTGTTTTTAAAAACACAAAGAAGTTTGCCCTGTAGCCAACTTAAAAATCTTCAAGATACTCAGTCCTGAAGAAATGTAGAAAGCAGTAGGGTTCTCCCATTTAGCTATGAGCAAATCAGGAAAGTAACTTGATAAATCTGTGGCTGCTCAAAAAATATCGGCAGAATTTGTACATTTGAAGTTTTCTCTATGTGTTCTAACAGTTGAAATAAATGTGGCATTTTCTCTTCTGTCACCATGAATGTCATTTGAAAAAGGAGCTCTAAAAAAAACAAAACCAAAAAACCAAAACCACACAGTTCCAGAATTTTGTTCTGAAACACATACACATTTTTTTTTTTTCCGTTTTGTGAACGGAAAATTGAAAGATCATAGCATCCTGAAGGCTAGCACAGCAAACCAGACTAATCCTAACACCAGTCCTGTTGGCAACTCCTTCAGTAGTTTTGGCAGCCAAATGTGGGGCCAGCCTGGAACATGAGGAAATCCAGCCAGGCAGACAGCTACAGTCCCATACATTAGTCCTGGAAAAAGCATTCCAGAGCTTGGCCTCTGTTCTCTGGTGCTTTCCAAGCACACCCCAGGAGTGGCCACACGTGTGCTGGATTCTGCAGCAGAGAAACAGAAGGAAAGCAGGGAACTTGCCATAGCCCATTCCTTTCTTCTAGGAAAAAAAAGATTCTCTGAGAAGTCAAAAGTGAGGCTGCACATATTTTGTCTAAGCTAAGAATAAGTATTATTTCGTATTTACATCCAGAAATTTTAGTTTCTGTTTCTGCTCAAACTGTTTTCATCCACTGTTATTTATAGGGCATTATCTAATTTAGCTTCTCAGTTATCCCAAGTCATTCACAAGGAAATTAGGACGAAAATCCATACCTGACAACCCACAGCATGCAGACAGCATTCCAAATCCCAATTCTGTGCCATTAAAAGGATTTTGAATTCCACTATTTTTTTTCCCCTGTATATGGGCTAAAGACTGTTCCATTACATGACAAGCTCTTAGAAAGACAGGAATTGTACTTATTCACATTCTCAAGAGGGTTCCAGAGTTTGGGCTGAGACTGGGTCTGAGCTTCCCCCTATCAAAGAGGCTGTGCCAGATGACATGGGAAGACATCCTGGACTAACACAAATTGCAATCCATGTTTTCTAGATTGGCTAGGATCAGAAGCTACACAATTATATGGCACAGTAGAAATTCCAAGTGGTTCAGAAATCCTTAGGGAGGCTGTTGCAGTCTTGGTGATCCATCACCCATGAATAAACTGCTGGAAACCATCTTAGGTACTGATCCACCCAAGAATGCAAAGTCATAATGATGACTTAGAGAAAAACTGTCCTCATCTTTATTGAGTTACAGCTGCTGGCTGGACCTGTGAGAAACCTCAACAGCAGGAGATTTTTCCAAAACCAGTGTAATCTCAGAGAAACAAAGACACCACACACTTCTGGGAGTCACTCTATGAAATCTGGAGATTAATTTGGTGATTTTGTGAGGTCAGTCCATGAAATCTGACCATTTCCTGGAGATCAGTGTGGTGGTTTCATGAAGATTATTTCCAGCTATTTTATTGTTGCAATAACATTCAACCATTACCTTGTTTTCACAGTGCTCTCTAGGGAATCAGTTAAGTACTGGAAAACCTGTAACTGCTAATTTTAGACCTGTTTTCTCATTTTCATAGAGTTAGCTAATTACAGCATACCACTTCCATGTATGGTCCAGCCAGCTCCAGGTCTTGGTCAGTTATTCCACTGTGGGGTATATACCAGATCTTCGGGATTTTTATTAATAATATATTATTAATATACTATATCATCATTATCAAGGCTGTTTCATTGAATTTACAGACAATGAAATCTTACTCTGTGTGTATCTCATTGCCTGAGATCCCCAAACACTGAAGATACGACATTAAATTCCTATCACAAAACCAGGACATAATTAATCCCAAATTTTATGCCTTCTATTGAACCTTTTGTGCCACAAAAAATGGAGTTCTAGTCTTGAAAAGGAACTTTCAGAAATGAAAAAACCCCAGAAGACAGATCTTTACGCATTTCCAAGAAAATTTCTCAACCTGCTCAATTTCCAGAGGTCCTTTTTCTTACAATGGCACTTTAAGTGGCTCTGCATTTGTTTCCTACAAATGTAGGAATAGTGATTTTTCTTTTAATGTCCTTTCTCAAGCTGACTTAATAGTTTTTTAACATTGGATTTGTCCTGGGATATAAAGTGAATCTCCCACCTGAACAAACAATGCATTTTTAATTATGTAGAAGTAGCTGGAGAATTTTGAAACCTCTGCTTTAGGCTGCAAAATATTGAAAACTTTAAATTTTAGAATTCATTACCGGAGAGTGCTAAGTAGGGGTTCTCAGGACCTATTATGCTAAAGAAAGTTCACCTTTTCTGCTAGCAGACAGGTATGAGTTTTGTTGCCATTTTTATTTCAAGCAAATGCTGAAAAACTTCAACCAGAAATAGGTGAGGATGAGATCTATCATTTCAATTTTAGTGCACTAAATTTTATACAAGGTTTACTCTGAAGTAGAAATGGCTTCATGTGTAGAATAATGCTAACAGTCCTAAATTTGTTAATATTGATGACAACATTGATGACAATTTTGTGTTTTCATAAATGATAAATATTTAGTGGGAGGTGGTCACATGAGTCCTGAAAACTGCTCCCCACCTCAGCCTTGCACCAATAATACTGACAACCTGTAAAATTTAAATTTCTGTTGACTGATGAGAGATGCCTTCTAACAAGATAACACTCACTGGCATGACTGATCACCCCCAAAATTATTTTGCCTATTTTAATGGAATTTTTAATATTTTGACTGCTACAACAAATAACAAATGTAAAATACTGTCTGTCTTCAAGAAATAATTAGTTAAGAGTTCCCTGTCAAATGAACTGTGAACCAACAATTCTGGCAGATGTCTGGCACCTTCTTCCTGACTTCCCAAAAGTCAACCTAGGTAGGGAAAGCCTCTGCAATTAGTTGAGAGCTATAAATTAATTTTACATGTGTCTATAAAAGTAAAACATATAAACAGATCATGTCAGCAAAGCCAGCACAAGAAACCAGTGTAAATTTTGAGCGAGAGTGACAATTGTGGGGTACAAACTCACATTTTGACAGCTTTTACAGAGGTTTTTATGCTAACAGCTGGATCTGGCAGCAAGTTGAAGTGTTGGCACTTCAAGTTTATAATAATCAAGTTTCTAGAAGTACCAATTGTGATGAAAGTGATACCCATATTACCTGCCTTTCCAGCCTTATGGTCACTAACAATATACACAAAAATCCTTATATCTAAAGCTCCCTACAGGATAAGTTAGCATTTCCTTGCCTTAATTCAGCTTTACAGAATTTCCTGAAGTTTATTTCAATTCACATTTCTCTGCTTCAGTCTGCTATAGCATTAGTGCACATAATTTAACACATTCTATATCAGATTATGTGCAGGGGGGATAAAGTAATATACTCAAACACCATCACTGCCCCCCTGTTTTGTCATGCTCATTTATTTTCTTTATGGTGGTCATAAACAAGACATTATTTCTTCAGATTTCTGCAGCAAGATCAGTTCCCATGAAGAAAGTGAGACACAGCCTGTGGTTTATTGGAGAATTACAGCCTAGGCTTCACTCTTTTTGTTGCTTTCATGTTTTGAAAAATTATTCCAGCATTTTCTTGGTAGAAAGAGAGCAAACAACAATGAACAATTTTTTTTTTTTTTTAACAAATGAAACAGAATATTTTCAATAGTATTAATTTTTATATATATATATATATGAACATGTTTCAATTCTAGGCTTGCTTAGCTTATTAATTCCAGGTTTATATATTCAATCCTGGAATATTTTATTGAAATGAATATGGATTTACAGAATTGTTAGTGATGGAATTTGTTGCTTGTGAGATAACAGAAAAAATGGATAGTGCTGTGTTCTGCAGTTTGATATGTTTGTTATAGCATATCTCAACTAGGCAATTTAACTTTAGATTACGGTTTTTTAAGGGGGCTGATTTTTATCACAGTGCTTTAAATTTTTAAAGACAGTATTGCATTATAGTTTTCAAGTTCTGTTTTAAATTCAGGAGAATACAGGAAAGTAAACAAACAAATAAATAAATAACAAAATAAATTGTAGGCTTATGGTAAACTCTTTTCAGCTGCAAATTGAGAGCTCTGCTGTTTGAATAATGTGAATGCCAGAATCAACTTGCTCACAAAGACAGACTAAATGCCATGAATTATTTGTTCATTTGCTTCTGAAAAAAATTGTTTTGCTGATTCCACATCCTATATTTTATCAAATATAAGTTATGTGACACTGCTTTGTAAGAATCTTGCAGTTACCCCTCTGGGTAGAGTCTCTTCATCCCAGTCTCTTTGGGATGAAGAGACTGCCTTTTGCTGGCCTGTGGAACAAACCCTCATAGACAAGCGCATGTCAAAATTTGATATTCTGGATTTCTGCCTTTTTCCTCTTTTGGAAAGTATCTGCAAAGCATCTTTTTTTCCCCCTCAGTCATATAGCTTAGAATTTTAAGTGGAATTTTAAGTAGCTATGCATAATGTGCATAATGAATCCACCTGCCAAGCTTAGCAGCATTTCTGTGCAGTCTCTGCTAGACAGTTCCCTCTTCTTTTATACTCATCATAATATTTTGTGATCAAAAAATCAATTGTTCATCCCACACTTGCAGAACGCAGCCCCAGTGCATGAACAAAACCCCTAGATGTCACTACAATAACATAAAAAGACTAGCAGCTGTATATAGCGCCAGAATTGTTTTGAAGTTAATATGGTCTTGAATGACACTCAAGGAACTTGATAAACAGATTTCAATCTATGGTTTAGGGAGAAAAGGAAAAGATGTTTTCTTCACACTCACACATAGTTTTGACTAGGTTTTGTGCCAGTGGAAGTCAGTGGAGAACATGGCTTGGTTTTAGCTGCTGCTCTGAAAAGCTCTCACATGGAAGTCTTATTTTGTGCAAAGAAACTTTTGGGCTATGTAATAGTCCCATTTTAGGTCAGGTTTTTTAGTTATCCTGGACCAAGTCCTTCCGAAAAACATTCACATGTTACATATATAAAAATACATTTGCACACCTATAAAAATACAAATATATGCACTTTTCCTAAGCAAAGGGGGACCTCTAAAACAATAAAACTATTCCTACTTTTTGTGTTTGCATGTTGGAAAAAGAAATCTGAATCATAAAGACATTAGTTTTTCTAACTCATGGGAAAAAAAATCAATATATTTAATAAATAAATATCTTTGTATGAAATCTATGTAAGTATCTATGTATGAAATAAATATGATCTTAGAATTAGCAGAGATCTGTAACTGTTTTACTCTGCATGCAAAGCACACATGCAATCTGTGAAATGTTCTACCATGGGCTGAAGGGGAGAGGGGTGTAACCAGCATTTCCTTTTCAGTCTGAAAATTTACAGGAATGCAGCAGGACATCTGTATGGAATTAGCATGGCTTCTCCCTCTCATACATTGAGATTCATGTGTCTGCAAACTGAGACTCTGTAATCTCAAGTCCAGATTTGTTTTACCTAATAAAAACATCAGGACTGATTGTAACTTAGGATGTAATATTTAAAAAAGACTGAAATTAAGTTTTTAAGGAAGTAAAAATAAAAGCAGGCAGTTTCATGTTGTTTCAAAGTCTTTGAATCTTTAGATATCTTTAGATATGTGTAAGGGGTTGTGTGTAGCAGCCTATACACCAAACCTTATACCTATATTTGCAGGCAATATTTGGGAGCTTCAAATATACTCAAAAATTCCTTCTTTCTGGAAAGCCACATGACAAACATTTATGCCAGTTTTTGTATGGAATTTGCACTGGTGCATTACTTATTCTTTTTCCTTCCTATAGTCTATAGGAAGAGCATGTTGTATACAACATTTTATAATTACAACATGCTAGCCTAGAGCTGCTGAAACACATTAATACAAACTTTGAATTTTTCTTAGTATATGTAATGCCATCACAGATGTTTTAAACATTTTATAATGACATTATAAAATCTCATATACTAGAATTTAAAATATAGAATCTATTTTATTTCTCTGCTTGAGGTGGGACCAACAGCGGTCCTTTGTCACCTGAACCATTCTGGGATTCCGGGATTCCATGAACTCAGCATTTGCATGGCTCTTACAATATGTAATGAATCAAAGCCTACCTTTACTTATATTCTATGAAGATATTTTATTTTGGCAAAAATGAAGTTTTGTTTTCGGACACAAAACCAATCATGGAATCATAGAGTTGTGAAGGTTGGAAAAGATTTCTAAGATCAATGGGTTCATCAGACAGGAGAAACATAAAATGATCACCACAGAAAACTGTTACTACTTCTTTTGTTCAGGGTTATTTATATAATGTAGAAATAATCATATATATCTCTCAAGATTATATATATACATATATATGTATCAGGATAATTATATCAGGATAATTAATTCAGGGGTTATCAGAGAACATGTAATCTCACTGAGTTTTAGGACAGCTGAATCCTATCTTTCTAAATCTCTTATTTAAGAGAAGCTGAGTCAGAAAATAATACTTAGAGAAATGTATAAAATGGCAATTACTTTAAATCACCCAGCTATAAAATTATTAATGTGTTTAAACAACTTAAAACATGTTGTCCAAGTTTAATGCCAGATGGAGTTTCTCCTGAGTAATTGAGGCTTTTTACCTGCTCCACCTACAGACTCCTCAGGATAGAGCTTCTAGAATAAGATAAATTAAATTAATTATTAATTATATACATCTTCTTAACCCGGAACTTACTCAAGTGTTATGTTGGGGTTTTTTTCCAAAAATAAAAACAAAATATACAATAATATCTACTGTGATTTTTACCTTGTTTAACATGAATAATTTTAAAATAGACACTGAAGTGTTTGAGGTCTACGTAGGGATAGCTTCAACCTCCTGTTTCATTTTATTTCTTACTTCTGTTACTAATTTTTGCACATAATTTTTCTTACCTTTTCCTGAGTCTAGGGGGAAAAAAAGGAGAAAGTTTATTTTTATATATTTTTTTAACTCTCTCAATTCCTTCCTTTTGATGACAAATTTCAGACTTGAAAGTAGGATTTAATTACTGGTAGTTGAGATGTCTAAATTCGGAACATTTCACTTCTCTTTGCTATCACTTAAAAAGAAAAGAAAAATGGGTAGAGTAGAAGTTCACTCTACTTTGCCTATGCCTAAAAAAAAATCCCAAATAATAATGAGTTCTTACAAGTAGAACACAGAAATCACTTCTGGAAAAATGTGCTAAAATATCTTGCCTTGTTTACATTTTTATTTGTGTCACAAAGTTAAAGAATCAGACATTCCAAGCTGGGTAATCCTTTTGTAGCTGAAGCTTTGCAGCATTGAGAGATCTTTTGTTTAATTGCATAGAACAGTTCCCTTATGACATCTTTCAACAATTTTTTTTCTTTTTTCAAATTGTCTTGTGTCTTAAGTACCTTCCTCTTTTATAAGCCCCACTTAATGATTTTGTTCCTTTTCAATATGCCTCAGGAAACATATATTTTCTTTTTCTTCTGCAGTGAAAGCATTGTTTTGAAACGACTATCATTTTTGTATTTTATAAATGATAAAACTGAAACTGTGGAATAATTTATTTATTTGTTGCCTATGCAAGGGACTTCATGTTGAATAATACATTCACTTGTATAAAAATTAATTAATAAAAATATGAATCAAAATTGCTTCTTAAATGGCTGTAATATCCTTCATATGCCTTGAAGTTTTACAAATGAGCAGAGAGAGAGGAGATCGTAACTCTTTACTCATTTCTTTTTTATTGAGAATAAATTTAGAGTGGGAATAAATTAGTTTTCTCTCTTTTTGCTTATTAGTTTTTATTTTTTGTTTGCCAAATTATGGGCATATACCAAATCAGTGCCTATATTTAAAGGGTGGGAGAAAAGGAACTTAGGGCAACTAATCTAATTTTCTGGCCTGAAATAATGCTGAAAAATGAAATAATCCAAGTTTCTATGTGAAAACAAGAACATCAAAACTAACCAAAAGAGACTCATCCAAAGCAAGGAAGGCAGAGAACAAAGCAGACAGGCTGAACAAAAAAAAAAAAAAAAANNTGGAAGTTTGGAAAAAAAAAAAAAAAAAAAAAAAAAAAAAAAAAAAAAAAAAAAAAAAAAAGTTGACTACCTAATCTGAGCAATGCTGTTGAAACAGTCTGAAATGACATCCTTCTAAATAAGAAAAGAAGAAAAACACATTCTAGACTAAAGTATTTCATTTTGTATTATTTATTCCATTTCCAGATTAATGACAATCTGGAGATAGTATGATTACATTGGAGGACAGCATTAGAGATCAAGATGGTCAGATATACTAGAAAAATGGTAAAAAGAAAAGAAAGCACAGCTAAAAATCAACCAAAAAAGCAAAAGAAGGGTGAAGGTCAGTACTTCCTGGTAAAACCACTGTCATCTGTAGCAGATCACCTGCAGCTATGCAGAATTCCTGTGCTCGAGGTACACGTTAAATGGTCAATTTTCTTTTTTGCTTCATAGCAGAGTGGTTTAATCAAATTAATTTCCAAGGTCTTTTCCAAAAATACTTTTAAAATCTATGGTGAAGATACTGGAGATATTTAACAAATGAAAGTTGGGCACTCACTGAACATGCAGAGGTGTAGATTCAGTCCAGTGGGGAAGAGGGAACAACTGAAAAAGAATTTTTAATCCTGACATTGTCTTAACACTTCTACTTTCAGTACCAGTGTACTAGTCTAGACATCCACCACTGGGTGCTTTTGGTGATTCAAGTAATGAATAACTGAGAATGCTTTTACTTGTCAAATAGATGTGGCCATTGAGAGACATCATTTTCAGCACTGTAAGAAATTATTTACACCCACTTAGTCTAGTTTAATTAGATCCTGCATTAGCAAAATATGGTCAACATTTTTACTCTATTTCAAAAAGTCAAAATAATATGATTGGCTTTACTTAAAATTATCTCCAATCCTTGCTGAAGAAAATTTAATCACTTGGGAAAAGTGTGGATTAAAAATTAGTTGGCTTTATGAGCTTTTCTCTGGGGAAAGAAAATTCTTTTTTGCAGATGTACACTTGCATGTTTCTTGAATATTCACTATATATTGAATAATTGTTATTGGAACTGGCCAGACTTGAAGTGGAAATCCAAGTAGAGCAAAAGAGGTATCACTCAACCTTCTGCATCAGCTATGGGATGCCAATATATCATGGCATCCTCTGTGAAAGGAGCTTTTCTATTTTATAACAGTCAAGGAATAAGATGGGAGAGAATCTCTGAGATCAGCAGATCCAAATGCTTTCCCAAGAGCTGGGAGATACAACCTACAATATTCTTCCTAAAGAAATCTAATTTAATCCCACAAGAATTTATAGTCTTAAATTCTACATTTTTGATTCCACAGCTGTGTTCCTGTCTTATGCAACCAACTCTTATTTGTAGTACTGATTTCATTTATCATGTTGCACTTTTTTCCTAATAATTTCCTTCCATATTTTTAAGAGAACTGCTGTTAACTAAAGAACCCAAGCCCTTTGGCAGTGATTTTCCCTCCTCTACTGTAACAGTGGCTTTTACGGGCAGCTATTCCAAATTTAACACATGTTGTTCTAACATGAATAATCAGAATATAATCGTTATTTTAAATTATGTCTGGTCTGTGTCTTTTACCTGTAAAAAGTATTTATGATGCCCATTCTAAAGGCAGCTTTCATGGTAAGCATCGTTTTCTAGTCATATTTACAAAGACTAAACGTATCAAAAGTAAAACACCTTGCCCAATCTTGCCCAGTGAATGTTTTATAGTTTTGTGTGCTAGTTTCTTTCAAAAATTTAGCAAGGGGCTCCATAGTCCTCTTTGGATTTGAGTGCAAGGAGGCCCCTTGAGTCTCACAAATCACTTTACAAATCACTGGTAGCTGCTGACTTTGCTTTTCTTACTCTACTCGGTATTTCCAGTTTCAAATTATGTCTCTCTTGGCTTTAAATTGTAACTTTCCCACTCTCTAATTTCTAGCCCACCCTTGCTGTGTAATTGCCTAACTTTTGGGAGGGAGAGGGGGTGTTGGTTATTTGTTTCATTGTTTGTTTGGATTTTTTTCCCCTTCAAGATTTTCTAGTGTTGTTTTTTTCCAGATGAGCTGTGTTTAACTTCTGGGAATTGCTTCTTTATCACTGTGCTTCCTGATATCCAAGAGCCTGAGCTTATCTCAAATCAGTTCTCTCCTTTTTATTCCTTGTGTCCTACCTATTTATTCTTCGTGTTTTCTGGAAATAGTTATTCAGCAGAAGTGGCATGGAGTTCTTCTCTTTCCCAAACTCATAGCTGCACTTCATTCATGACAGGTTTAACAGCTTCTGTTAACAGCTTTTTGTTTCAAAGAAGTTTCAAACCTCACTCACAATCAGGACGTTGCTGAACTCTCCTACCCAGTTGTCTTCAGAAATGAGTTCCTTCATTAAATACTTTTCATTTCTCAAGGTCTTTAAAGACTGAGACCCTCTCACACAAAGTTACTTCTGCTAGACTTAGAAACTTAAACAAAATCAGCTTCTGATCTGTCAGAACATAGGTCTGTAAATGGAGCTTCTGTTAGAGCTCTTGGACAATCAAAGCAGGGCAGTAAGTGGTACAAGAGATTGGCTGCATGACCTCTTGGCTACTTGGGTTTTATTTCAGAGATAACAAAACCTGGCTGCTGCTTCTCACCCCTGAATTAGAAGTCACAGATAATATGCACGTGGAGCTAAATGAAGCTGTGACATGTTCTGGTTTTAAAAGACGAAAAACTTCAAAGTTTCCAGGTTGCCACCCTATGCTATGGGCTGTATGGTGAGGTCTTCACCCCTAGAGATGCAGCTCAAAGGGATAAATCTCAGATGACAAAGCCAGATTGTGTCCTGCTGTTATCGCAATTACCAGCAGCCAGCATTCGGGAACTGTCAGCAAGGTCACGTTTTTGTTTTCACTGCTTTTGTTTGTTTCTCACTAGTAGCTAACTATTCGGCACATCTAGGAAAATGCTTGCTCTTTGCCTTAAAAAGCAAGCCGGAAATTTCCTAAGCCAGGAGTTTTCTTTGGGATGGTTATGTAGAGAGAAACGGCAAGTGGGAAACAAAAATTTCAGGTGTGAACTTAAAAAAAAACTACTCCTGAAGCGACGTGTCAACTATTCCAGTATCACACATCCCTGCTCTTGATGGCAAAAGCACCAACCCTCGTGGCTGAGCTGATACGAGCGGGGAAGGAGCTCTCGGGGCTCTGCCCAGCCAGCGCTCCTGTGCCAGACCCAGCTGGCGGGGCAGGCGTGGGGGTCCTGGCCCCACTCCTCCGGGCTCATTCTTGGGACCAGAACCTTTGGAGGTCCCGTGTGCTATCCCAGGGAGGGCTTTTACTGCCAAGGGTCCATCCCGCGGCACAATTCCCGGAGGTTGGGGAGGTGCGGGCGAATCGAAGGAATGCGCAGAACGCCCTCTGGGACCAGCTCTACCTGCACCGCTCTCTCTCCGAGACCCCCGTTCCCTCCAGCAGCCGCTGGCCTCCACTCCCTTCCCTGCTCTCCTCCTCTGCCATCCCCTCTTCCCGGCCCCATCCCTCCCTTCCTCTCCCCATACCCATCCCCTCACCGGCCCGGAGGCACCGGCCCCTCCTCCGGCTCTCCTCGCTTTAAATCCGCCCCTGGCGCTGGGCAGGGGCTTTTCGCTCCCCTCTCGCTCTGTCCCAACACGTTTATTAACACGTTTGTTTAGGCGCGGTTAATTATCGTCTGGTGGGTTTTTTT
>VWYO01002209.1:7964-27808 GCA_013400275.1 Rhadina sibilatrix | reverse complement strand
GCAGCAGCAGCAGCAGCAGCAGCAGCAGCAGCAGCAGCGGCCGGCGCCCCGCGCTCCCTCAGGAGCGGGCAGCTCCCCGGCCGCCACCGCCGCGCACCGGGAGGACGGGGCCGGGAGCGCCGCCGGTCGGGTCCGCAGGCGAGGACAGCAGGACGCGCTCCGAGGGTAGGGACAAGGCTGAAACCCCCTTTCCCGCCCCTTGTTTGCTCCCCAGGGCATCTCCACAGCCACAGCCCCTTGCCGGTGGTCTCCCCGTTGTGCCCCCGGTGCCGCTCCCTGTCCAGCCTCTTTGTATGGCTGAGGACTCACGGTTCGCTAAGCTGGGAGTTGGTCCTTGCCTGTGGAATCTGGCCTCCTAATTAGTGCGATTTAATTAAAAGCAGACATCGTGCTGGGCCCACGTTACTGGTAACGAATTGATCCCACTGGGCTGCTAGGTGCAGCGTGTTCCGATACTGAGATACTTTGACGCTCACTTGGGGAGTTCCTGCAAGGAAATGATACAAAGTCGGTTTGGTTTTCTTCTGTTTCAGGGACTTCTTGGTATTTTGAGTTAGTTTATGTATCCTTATGAGCAGGCATCCTTTCTGTCTTGTGTCAGATGACAGCAAGAGGCCTGTTTTTATGGCAATGCTTCTCAGACTTTGAATGAAAGCAGAATCAAACTCATCCCTTCCATATCCTCAGTTGTTGCAACAAGGATGAATTTGGCCTGCTCTTGCCTCATCTACCTCTCATCTTTATACTAATCTGTTGAACTAACCCAAAATGCCTTAGAGGAAGATTTTATTCCTTTGGGTAGGACTTTTTTGTAGACAACTTCACTATGCACTTTTTGTTTTATGCATCTGGATTCTTCCCGTGTGTGTATGTAAAGATTAAATTGTCTTTAGAGTGCTTCATATTTTACCCATACACATTTATTGATTTGTCTCTGTCACAGGCCAAATGTGTGTGGTTCTAGATTTCGCTCCTACTGTTGCCCTGGATGGAAGACACTTCCTGGAGGAAATCAGTGCATTGTTCGTAAGTGTCTGACTGCTTCTACTGCTCAAGGGGTAACAAAAAAAGTAAATATTCTTCTATGACTCACGGTTCCATTCAGTGTGAGGAAAGCCGGTTCAGTTCTGTGTTTCACCTTATTTTTAAAAATAATGAAAAGGAAAAAAAATTAAAAAACCAACCCGAGACAGATTTACAGGTCTGTATTCCTTGTAACTGAATGGCTGCCCAATGACTCTGGTATGTTCTTAGACATGTCTCTACCTAGTTTTTAAAGGAAACCCGTGACAGTGAAGGAAAAAGGAAAAAAAAAAAAAACTTTGTCAAATCAAGTACTGACCTGTAGTAACAGGAAAAAATAGCCAAAAGGTCTTGATGTAAGCAAATCAGATCTTGAAGTTCTCTGAAACTTGGAATTGTAATCAAATAGGAAGCTTCTTTACATCTGGGATGCCTACTCTCTTGTCTGTTATTTTTAGTTGTGTTTTGATAGCTGTCAGGTATGTCGACTGGCTACTGGCTGGTCATACTGTGCTGACAGATGTGACTTTTCACATACATGGCATGGCAAAAAAGGAAAAAAGTTCTGCATGTGGGCAATGTGCTCATCATGTGGGATGATGTCTTAGGGGATGTTTACCATGAAACAGAAAATGAAGTTTAACTTTCTGTTACATAATAGCTGATAGTAGACACATGATTCCTTCAGACCTTAAATTTTTAGTTTGTTGCCATTTATTCTATCCTGTCACTGTCTGTTTTGTTAATAGGTATGCTCAACTTCAGAATTCAGGTTTAAGAACATACCGCTCTTTATGTAAGCAGTGGAGGTCTTTGTAATATTCCATCCGACAAACTGCAGGCATGCAGGATGAAACTGGGGAAGGAAAGGGTGATATGCCAAAGTCTGCCAAACTTTTGACCTTTGGTGGCTTTTTTTGTTTATAATTCCAGGCCTTTCACTCCTGTTCATATCTATTTGTTTTACATGATTAAACTTGATTAGCTAATATTGGGAATGACTGTGGCATGTATCACTTATTTTCACCTAAAGCTGACCCAGAACTTACCAGCAAAGGATAATGGTGCAATTCAGAGGAAGATCCTTTCATTAATGTCCCTGTGGAATAAAAGGACTTTCTCAAAATCTTCTGTTCACATTTATCAACTTTTTCGATACTGTAAAGTATTTTTTACTGTAAAGTCGACTTTATTGTGTAAAGTAGACTTTTTAATAAGGATTTAGGCTGACTATTGCACTATTGATAGGCTTTTCAGATTCAAATGTGGTTAGGGGCTTTCAGCAACCCTTACAAGATAGCCTTTAAATTGTGACTCTCAATGCCTCTTAAATGCCTTGGTCTCAGGTCTGCCCGCATCCAGAATCATCTTTGATGTATTTTTAATTTATGTGCACAAAGGACGTCTTTTAGCTCTTGTCTACTTACTGTACTGTAATTGCAGCTTTCTAACATGTTTGGAAGGTGAATGATTTTGGCAGACCAATATTGTCTGTGACACTTATATGTTTTTGCTTTTGGTGAAGGCTTAAGTGTACAGATTTCTATGCCCACATTTAATATCTGTGAGATAACTTTCCCTTTAGCTAGAGTTCTTCACCTAGAAAAATCCTCCCCCACAGGATGCTGGACAAGCTATCAAACTTCTTACTGGGAATGGGCTGGTTATAATTGATGCATATTGTAACTGGTGATTTTAAAGCAGTATTTCATGAGGAGAAATTCATGAGCCAGTGGCAGGTCAAAAAGAAACACTGACCTGATAGTGTTTCCAGCTGATGATGTGGTGGTGGTTGTTGGTGGTCTGTGGCGCATTTATCATTAGAAGTAGCCTTTTATCTAAAAAAAACAAAGGTCTGCTTACTTTTACTCTTTTGTTACACAGCGTAAACTTTTCTGATGAAAGCATATTTAGGATATGCCTTAAGGTCTAGAGCTTCCAGTTGGTAAAAAAATTATCCTAACAGATAATAAACTTAAGAAATGGACTAAATGTAAACATTACTTTATCAGGAGATTCACCTTTGTTGTATAAAGATTGACTGAACAGGAATATAAGAAAATAACTCTGTTTCCTGTGCTTGGCAAGTGCTCTAAATCCAAGTCCTGTTTCTCACTTTTACTTCTGTTCATGGAAAAGTATTTTAAGTCAGTCCATGGTGTGTCTCTAATTCCAGCTGTCCATGGTATGTCTCTAAGTCCAGCTAAACAGAAAAATCCCACAAACTCTTTCACGTATCATATTTTCATGTTTGGGACATAACTGTAGCAGAATTTAATGATAAATGTAGATGATGCATTTTGCATCTTTTTGATGACCAAAGAGTGGTGTGGCACGTGATCTCCTCAAGGTATTTGTTCCATTGCAGTCCTTCAGTGGAGATGTGCTGCCAGATGATTAATTCTCACAAAACTCTAGGCCTATTTACAAAGAAATTGTGATTCTTGGTTTTTGTTGTTGTTGTGTTTGTTTGTTTGTTTTTTATTATTAGTTCTGTTTGTTTGTTTTTGAGGTTTTTTTTTCTATGCAAGTTGTCTGTTGCACAATCTATGTCTTTTTTAAGTCCTCCTGCATTTTGTATTGTGGCTCTTACTGTTTCAGGCTCTATTTTGATTCATTTGCTACTCTAGCAGATTATTTTGATTTATTAATTTGGATCTGCTTTAGACTCTTTTTGACATTTAGCTCTTTTTTTGTGGTTCTGTCACTCCTTTCTTCATTGGAACTGTGCTGGATGGTGAGTGAGAAGAGAAGGCAGGACTTTGGATCATAGAGGGGATGGTACAAGGTGGGGCATGTAACCCACACATATGGGGTGGGCAGGCTTTCCTGGGGTTTTTATGGTCAGTTTTTAAATAAAAGTGCAGGAGCTACTGATGTACAGAAAACTGTGTTTAGGGAAACACCACAAAACCTGCAAAGTCCAGCATTTGGACACTGACTTCTCACAAAAATGCTTTGGGTAAAGGGCAGATAACCTTAGGACAAGAAAAAAAAGACTGTATAATTAAAACAGTGATTGTAAGAGTGAAGCCCATAGCCTTAATTGGCATTGTCTATATTCCTTCAAATCTTGAATTCTTGGTAATGTTTTTTCACAGGTCTTGTGGTCTACAAGATGTATTTTTAATCACTTTACATTGCTTGCATAATTGCCTGGTATTTCTAATTGGGGAAAGAGTTGGTTACCTAGTTTCAGTGGTCAGGTCAGTGTTTGAATATGCCTGATTTAATTCTGATTGTCTTCAAATTTATCAAGAGATAGTGATTATGCCAAAAGTCAGTTTGCTTTATTTAACTTAAAATTACTTTTGCATGTGTGATGGCTGTCCCAATTAAGTGAGTTTTTGAGTGTTGATTTTTTTCCTGCAAGTTTAAGACTCAGGTTGCTGTTAATCCCTGTCACTCTCTTTCTGTGTTCTTCCTCAGCAATTTGCAGAAATAGCTGTGGTGATGGATTTTGTTCCCGTCCCAACATGTGCACTTGTGCCAGCGGGCAGATATCACCCACATGTGCATCAAGACTTGGTAAGGACTTACTATGTTTTTATTAGAGATTTCATTGAAAGTCATTCTCTTAAGTTTCAACGACAAAAATGCCAAATTTCCTTAAAAATAACTTCTCATTACTACATAGGCAAATGTAAATCACACTTAGATAAAATACCTCAAGTTCTTGATCAAGTTTGTTAAACCACACGTGCCTGTTTATTCTGTGTGACAAATTTAAAGGTGCTTAAAGAGAGAAGCAAGTTTACAAATGAATGTGTGTGGTACTTATATTTCCATTGAGTCTATTTTGGTAAGACATTACGAGTGTACAGTCTCCAATGCAATTAAAAGTTCCGAGTTGCTACATAATAGTCGTGGAAAACTTGAGAAAACATCTCCATAGTATACACTTAAAATATATAGGGTAGATGGTACAAAGCTCATAATTCAGATCCCATTTTAAAGACTGTAAACGGTTTTCCATTCCTTTGTGGTATTTCTGGCTGATTTTGGGTGTCTCTCCGCAGCACAGCAGTGCAGCATCAGCTGCAGGAATGGTGGGACGTGTGTGGATGAGCGGTGCCAGTGTCAAAAGGGTTTCTCTGGTGCCCACTGTGAGCAGCGTAAGTCACAGCCAGTTTGCTTTAAGTGCAGTGAAACACCCAAGAGAAGTGCTTGTTTTGGGGTATGGAGTTCAGCTGGCAGTCATTTCATGCATGAAGTGCTTTTTTATTCTCTAAAATTCAAGTTACAGATTGGAATCACTGAGCAGTTTTGGGAAACCCTTGGAGAGCAATGTCACTGTGCATCCCACTCTTCATACCAGATGTTCACTAGTTTTTCATTCTCTTAACAAAGTTTTCTCTACCTCAGAACAATAGTTTCATCACTGGGTTGAAGCATGTTTTTCTGTTTTCTACTTAGTCTAAAGAAAAAAGGATTAAATATGGTTCAAGCTATTGGATACTTTTTTGGGTTGGTAGACAAGCTAGAAAGTGAATTATTTGCGCAGCTTTACCTATAATAATAGCACAGTGTTTACAAGCTGTAGCAATTTAGCAAACAATAGATGTCCCTAAAGGCTGCAGGGATGAAGAAAGACTCAAAGTATATTCTGAGGCCAGCTGACTAATAATTAGGAGAGAAATTAATTGCATAAAACAGTCTGAAAGAAGTAGAGACAAACAGAGGCCAGCTATGCAAAAACCAGATAGACTGATTATTGTGGAAGTGATTTTTTTTTGCCCTAATTGTTTTTATAAATGCTGGAAAACAGTCTTGTTCTCACTTTAACTGGATAAAACTCCCTAAATTTTAGCAAATAGTTGTAATCCTAAGATGTGACCCTAGCTACAGTGAAATTTTGTATTAAGGCCTGCTATTCCCTTCCCGCTTTTGTTAAAATATTGGGCCAACACCTGAATGCTCTCATACAAGACAAATTTCCAGTGAATAAATGAAAAGACAATTGAATTTTCAAGTGGTGACCCTAAAGCAATCCAAATAATCTGAACAAACTCTGGATATTGGTTTCAGTGTATCAGGTAGTTAAAATTTCAAGAAGGATTATGAATATGTGTCTTCTAGACAGTCTTAAAAATGTAAGTATGTTTTTATTTCTAGTTAGAAAAAATTAATTGCATATAATGAAGTTAATTTGCCAAAGTGGTGTTGTCCATTAATTCAGTTATGTAACAAAAAAGCAGCAAAATATTTTCATTTTATGTGTATATTCTCAGGAAAAGGTAATTCTGTTTGATGGTTCTTGGTAAGAAGTAAGTCTTTATCACATTTTCACACAACAGTATATTTTACTGTTTACTGCCAACCCAAAAAAGTTCTCCACATTTTATGATACAGGAGTCATGGGTACCTTTTTTCAGTTTGAAATTATTACCTTCTCTAGGTTTCTGAGGTTCTTTTGCCCTGGATACTCAAATGTATTACAAATGCCACATCCAAACTGAGGAGACATGTTTAGGAAGGCAGCCTAGTGATTTTGAGACCAAAATTTTAGAGTTTTAAAAATTTTGTGACTGTCTTGTAAGCTGAAATGTTTTGATTTGGAACATGTGCTAATTTTGGACAATTTTGAAACAATGAGTCAGAAAATAGCTAAAACGACTTAGTTAAGGCACTCTTTTAATAGTGTTTTTCAGCCTCTCTGATGAACTGTCTTCCTTTTGAATTGATAAAATTCAGTGGTCTGGCAGAAAGCTTTGTTCTTCATTCAGACCATTGGTAAGGAGTGTGAGTGGGTACTCTGAAGCCCCATGACAATGAAATACCTTTTTCATCTAAATGTACTATGGATTTATAACCCTTTCACTCCACTCAGCTTCCTCTGTCATGACAATTTTTTTTTGTTGGTATCTTTTAAGAAACACAGTTTTTTCAGCTACTTAAAAAAGATGAGTTAAATGGGTGATTCTTCTCCCTTGCCTCTAAACATCACTCCTTCTTCCAGCAGCATCAACTCTGAGGGATGATAATCTGTCTCTTGGACTCCTTTCTCTTCTTGAAAAGTTTTTTCCTCTTGTGACTGAACAACACAACTTAATATGCCCCAAACCCTCCTCAAAATAGTTGAGGTTAGATAGATAGATAGATAGATAGACAGACAGACAGATAGACAGACAGATAGATAGATAGATAGATAGATAGATAGATAGATAGATGATAACTTCAGTGAGGGATAATAAGTTCTGACATGACGTGGTGCCAGATTCACCCGCTAGCTCCCGACAAGGTGTTGAGAGGTGCTGTTCTCAGAGGTGATCCAAGACACAGCTGGGCAGAGGCTGTACAGCACTAGAATGTACTGAGGCACAGGCAGAAACAAGGATGAGGGAGAGGTCTTTCATATGGTCTCCAAGGAGATTTATTTCCAAGGAGTGTCCGGGGACAAAAAGACACTGAGCCCTGGTGTGCAGGGTCTTTTATACAGGGGAGGTTTTAGTGGCAGGTACAAATTTTTAACCAATAGGGAAAGGACTGGGGAGGAGTACAAGGCAGGGTTTACAACACTTAAACCGAGGAGGCACAGAGGGAGGGGAACAGTGTGAACAAACCAATGGGGTGTCCAGGAACAGGGGATTTCCCAGAGCAAGGGGCTGGTACAAAGCAGGATTGACAGCTCAGTAGGAGGAGGGACATGGAACATTCTGTATCAAGGGGCAAGGTCAAAGGCAAGATGGACAACTAGGTGGGAGGCTACAACTTGGACTTTTCCAACAATCGAGGGGGAAGGGCAGAAACTATTGGGAATAAAGCACACCTCAACACTTACATAGTAAGTTCTTATATAATTCTTACGTTGTGAGTGACTAAAGCTGCACAGCTGATTAAAATACACTGCAGTTGAACATCTGCTATTAATCTGTGCCGAGCAGCTGGTTGCAGTTAGCATCTGCAGGTACTGATGGAATTTCGTTTGCACAGCCATTGCTGGTGGAAGTGGTAGGAAGGGGATCGGCTCCATCTTTAGGCCTAGAAAGACTTAGAGCAGTGGGAGAAAAATATTTTTAAAATGATGCACACGTTAATCTTGGAAGTATCATTGCCAGGACATTATTAAACTTTTTGTCTGTTTTGTTAATTGAAGCTGTCTGTGAGAGTGGCTGTCAGAATGGAGGACGATGTGTTGCATCCAATCGCTGTGCTTGTGTCTACGGCTTCACTGGCCCTCAGTGCCAAAGAGGTAAAAGAAATTTAAGGAAGGAAGCTATGAGTAGTTGTATACAAAAAATGCCGTGTGTACGTTTCATGCTGTGTATTTTCAGACAGTAAACTGTCAGTTAAACCACTTATTATTTGTCATTTTAGAAAATGTCTTCTTTTTCTTTTTTTTTTAGTTGGGCAGATGCATGAAAAATTGACAAGTACAAAGCCTGATTGGTAGGAATTTCAGGTCATTTAGGCTGAATATTTTGTTCATATAATAGTTAAAAGATAGCTGGTTTTGCTCTCTGCTATATAAAATAACAATGCAGTGGAATTGCTGGTGGCGTTAGCACTTTGTAAGTCTAGATAACTGAAGGATTTTTTTTCTATATAGCACCTCTTCCATAAGAGGAACTTGGGAAGCAATTTGTTCTGGTTAGTTAGGAGGAAGTCAGAGAAGGACTGAAAAAATAACCAATCACCACAGTACAGGGATCAATTCCTAAACTCATTCTTACTCTAGAATGTATCTCAGAGATGGCTTCCGAAGGGCATCCTGTGGAATTCCCTCTTTCAAATTCAGCTGTGAAATGCTCAGAGCTGTGTATAAATTGGCAGAAATATCTTGCACCTTTCTTAGGTTTTTAACTTTTTTTTTTAGCATTTGTTAACTGTGAAATGGACATAATTTCCATGGAGGTAAGGGAACTAAAAACTCAAAAACTCCACTGAAAAAGTGGGAGTTTCTGTTTGTTATTCCAGGCTGTTTTATATACCTACTAGGTATCACAAGCATGAGAGGAATGTAAAGGATCATTTTGTTTGTCTCTAGCTTGTTTTTGTTTTCATTCTTAAAACCTGATTTACAGTTTTCTACTTACCCTATTTCCTGTAGTTGCTTCTTCTGAAGCAAGTACAAGGACTCAAATCTTACATATTTTTGGGTAGTGGAGAAATAGGAAGTAGTATTTTGTTAAAAAAATTTAATACTTACAGCTGTTTTATAGCCATTCAGAGATATGTCTGTGCAGAGTGTATATCTGTCTAAAATAAGAGACTACAAGTTTCTCTGTTTAAAATGGATTTTCAAGGGATTGGACAAGGTTGGGGTAATTTATAGTTTGAGCCTTACTCCTGATGGATCTTAGTACTGCAAATTCTGTAGTTTGGGCTATGTGTCTAAGATTCAGTTCTAGCTGAACTGTGGCATGATAGAATTGCAATACCTAAAATGATTTCTATTTTTTAAAATTAAGTTGATTGCATTCAGACATGCTTTTTATTTATTGCTTGACAACATGGTAAGCTTGCTTTTTGTCCCAGATAAAAGAAATCATTCCTGGTTAAGATTAGTTTCTGTTCTCTGACTATATTCAGGGCTATGGAATCATGTTAATGCATATGACACACTCCAGCTGTGATGATGGCTCACACAGTTTTTAGCAATGATATTTATAAATTAAATAGTTGGACCTTCAAAGCTTAAAAGATTCTACTACACATGGGTGTTGCAACTTAACTTTTGTGATGATGAAAGGGTTTAGGCTTGCTTTCCTACCATTCATTGTGAACTCTTTAGCTGCAGAATTCAAGCTCTATACAGGAATTTAAACTAGACTGTTTTGGCATACATATTTCCCAGCTGTCCTTAAAAGTCCTAGATTTTCAATTTTGTGTAGAATGCTCCTGTTCTGCAAGAGTTCAGCTGCCTTATATGGGTATTTGAAAATTGAGTTATTTCAATTAAAGCTTTACATTTTATTGCTTGAAATTGGAGGTAGTAAGCCAAATTTCCTTCTGTTACTGTCAATAAAATATAGACTATATCTAACAATATAATTGCATATATAATAATTATGTAATATACCTAATATAATATAGTATGGTTTTACAGCTTTGACAGGGTTATGTAAAATTTTGATAAAATTTGGCAATACCTAGTCTTGGTGTTGCATAGACATTCTCATATTCAAATAAAGAAATTACTAATTTACTAATATATTTTACTATTATTCAGTTAAAGAAAGATGATTCCTATAGTATATCTTGATAATAACTCTAAAAAGTATCTATTTATTTATGCTTTACATGACATGGAGTATGTGAAAGTACTGTAAAAGTTGCCTTAAATGCCTGTTTACTTCAACAGTAATTTGTAATTTATGCTTTAATATAATAGTTTATGCTTTCCAATAAATAGCAGAATGTAGTGATTTCTTCATCTGTGGGTTTTCATAGTTGCCTGTAATGTTTTAGAAGAGTTTCAGTTATTTAATTTTAAACTGAATTTAGCAGCAGTTCTTAACTTTTAGAGTAAAATTTTATAGTTTGAGGGTATGTGAACTTCCCTTGCAAATCACATCAGTTATAAGAGATGTTGTTTTGTAATTTTATTTATGTCATTGTGTTTTAAATGCATGCTTTTTATGGTTTTGTAAATTAAGTTCTTTAAGTATTTTCTTCCTAATATAGAACATATGCAGGTTTCTTTCAGCTTGGCCTCCCAGCCTAAGCTGTATGATAAAATGTGGCTGGTTTTTCAGCTATCCAGGCTCTGAGCAGACTAATTTCTGGGCTGGAGACAGGAGCCTGAGCAGTAACTGATGACTGGCATGATTAGAATATTTAACTTAAGACTTTCTGCTAGGTTAAAAGGAGAGAAAAACCTGTTTGCGAGCTCCTGCTTTTTCTGATGTGTACACTGACCTCTTACATTCCCTGTCAAATCTGGTCTTTGGTCAGCTGTTTGTCTTTGATTTGTAAGCACACAAGATCCAAGTTTTTTGTGCAGTTTTTTTAAAGGAAAAAAAAAAAAGTTGTTGAAATTTCTGCAGTTGAGTTTTCCCAGTGAAAAGAATAGAATAAAGAGCAACAGAATAAGAGACCTCAGTTGTACGTATAAAGGACAATTTTTTTCCTAGCATAACCAATTCCTTTGGTTTCTTGACATTGGAAATGATAGTTGTATCATTGCTCATGGTCTGTGCATTTTTTTAAAAGTGACAATCTTTAGAGATAGGAATCTGTGGGAAAGCAAGGATATTTTCTTCCTTCTTTATCATGGGATAAAGGAAAGAAGTGAGAAAGGCAAATCTTGTCACTGATGTAAGTTTGACTTCATCCCATATAGAGGGAGGACAAATAGTTCTCGTTTACTCTGTATTACATGGCTCATAATGGGAAGCAAAAAGGTTTGGAATGAGTAGAAATGTGTAGCTTGGGAAGAGCATCCTTTTGAAGAGGGAAGAGAATTTCAGATAAAGCTATCAAGTTTTGACAGGTAAGAAACTGGGAAAAAATAAGGAAAAGTGTTTGAAGAGCAGCTTTCCAATAGCTAAAGGGTGCCTAAAACAGATCTGGAGGGGGATTTTTTACAAGGGCAGGTTGGGTTAGGACAAGGGGAATGGCTTCTCAGTGCCAGAGGGCAGGGATGGATGGGATCTTGGGAAAGAATTGTTCCCTGGGAGGGTGGGCAGGCCCTGGCACAGGGTGCCCAGAGAAGCTGTGGCTGCCCCTGGATCCCTGGCAGTGTCCAAGGCCAGGTTGGATGGGGCTTGGAGCAGCCTGGGACAGTGGAAGGTGTCCCTGCCATTGCAGGGGGTGGATGATGATCAAAATGATCTTTAACGTCCCTTCCAACTCAAACCATTCTGGGAGACTAAAATTCTATGAATATAACATGAGATAAAAAGTTTTTCTTCAAGCTGGGCAGTGGATGGAAAAGTTTATTAACAGCACAGAGAACCAAGTAAGACAAAGCAAAAGGCATCCTCAGTTTAAGTGTTGTTAGTGTGTAGTAACTGAGGCAGGAGAGTAGAGTAATACAGAACTGAAGTGGACATATAGTGAAGTAGCTGGTAGACACAGAGATTATAAAGATGTCTGAGGATAATACATATGATTAAAATTAGGCTAGCATGGCAAACTGACAAAGATTTGTATAGGAGTCAATGCTTCTCAAATACAATTTTATTATAAAGAAGAAATACAATATATATTTAGTGTGTAGTGTTGCTGAAGATGCTTGTGTGTGCTTAAGTGACAGCGACCAGGTCTAAATGAAGCAACAGAAAAATGTAATTCCTTAAGGAATTACTTCTTCTGACAGGTATTTAGAAGACCTCTTAACTTTACACAGTTTTTCCTATCTGTTGATGCTGGCAGTACAATTTTTGCTCAACAGCAAAATTTTTTTTTTGACTCGCAAGCTCTTCTCTTTTTGTGGGAATCCTGGGAAGGTAGCTTTTTAATTTTGCTGGTTTGTTTTTTGGTGGGTTTTTTATGTTTGGTTTTTGTTTGTTTGTTTGTTTTTGGTTTTGTTTTGTTTTTGGTTTTTTTTCTTTATTAATGACTGCTATCATTCTGAGCCAGAATAGAGGATTTTTGTGGTCTTCCTGCTTCTTTTCTTTCAGTCTACAGTAAATGAAAGACTGACCTGCTAAACATCAGTTTAATTCATCTTCAGTCCAGTTTTAGCCTTTGGGAAGTGGAGCTTGTAGTCTTGGGTTATTTTCAGCAGGTTCATAAAGGGCTTGTGCAAGGCCTGTTGAGTGAAGAAAAAAATAATTAGTTTACTGTAGTGCGCTCAAAACTACATGGTCCAGTTCACAGCAGATGAACATTTAACACAAAAGTGTTAAATCATCAAATTAAAGTCTAATTTAACTAAAATAAATGAAGTTTTGTTTAATAAAATTAGCTAAAAATAAGTCACCGTAGTTTAGTTTAAAACTATAGAATGTGAATATTCCTAAGATTTGCAGCTTTTAACATTCTTGTCTACTTTTATCTCCTTAATTTTTTGTTAGAAAGCATTTCTGTCAGCTTTTTCAACACTTAGTTGAAAGCTGATTGCAAGAAAAATACCACTTTTTTTTTTAACAAAAGAAGCTTCAGTTTAGCCTAAAAAAGCATGCTTCTATTCCTCTTTGAGATAGGAGATAACAATTGCAAATACCTGCAGCAGTAAGAGGCAAAGCTTTATCTGACAGGTGAGTACCTGATTCAGGGAGTAAATGAGATTATCTATGTTGGAAGAACCTATTAGATATTTTTGCGTTTTTTTGGAGGCTAGAGGTGTCCTCAGGTATTGATAATACACATATTAAAGTGCAGTCCTTGCTCACCAGGCTCCTTTTCCTGCTGCAGGTTCTGTGGACCTGTAGATACTGGCCCACATCATCCCTTGATGGATTATATCGGAGTAGATTCAAGGAGCTGCTTTCCTTCTCTCAGATATCAATGCCTAGTGGTGCTAGAGGCCTCTGGCACTGCATTCCCTGCTTTTGTTATCCATCATTATCTCCAAAAACAAGGTTTTCAAAGGCAAATATCCACCTAAAGCACTAAAATCCTGTGAGATGCCTACAGAGTATGTGTGTGTTGTTAGCTGGCATTGGAAAACTTCTCCCTTCTGGGTCTGCAAACAGATTTAATATTTAGCAGTTTTAAAAATTACACGGGTCGTGCTGATCGTGCTGGCTGCAGTAGTGATGAACAAAGTATTGTGATCCCAGTTAGTATCTTTCTCTTACTCCCTTCTTCTAGTTTTTAATTAAATCCCAGTATTTGAATGACTCTTTGTTTGGCACTAGCAAAAGAAGAAGGTAAAAACCCTTCAATGCAGCAGCTTTGCTGCTTTTGAAGCCCTTGAAATCTTCAAAACTTCTCAGTTTGTTCATGCATTGGACAGGCAAGTTCCAAAGTGTTATAGAAGTGGGGTTGTTGTACTTCGTATAAGAATTTAAAGCAGAGGGGTTTATGCCTTTATAGTAGGTCTACAAAAAGTAAAATGAAAATATGGATTTGAATGGCTCTTACAAGGTTTTGAGAGTTTTCACCAGAGTGCAACTCAGCCACAGGAAATGTTTCAGTGATTTAAATCATCTAAAAGGGAAGCTCTGTAGCTCTGCTGCCCTAAACTGTGAAAAGAAAGAGCAAGTGAGCTACCAGAATGATTACACCTTATACTTACAGCCAACATATATATTTTCTTCATATATCGATTTTTTAAAATCTGCACTTGAAAAGTAGTTTTTTGCTCTTACCTAGAGGAGGAAGAAGTCTAGGAAAGTATGAAAAACTGTGCTTTTTATGTGTTAGGTAGGACTTAGACTAGCTTATGCTCTGCATCTAAAGATCGTTCAGTGAAAAGTGAAACAAGGGTCTGATAATACAGAGCAGTGAAGCAAAATCATGAGTGAGTGAGAAACGTGTTGCAGAGGAACGGGAAGGTGGTGCCTTTGAAAAATTCCATCTAGTCTTATCTTTTCCCTTCCTCAGTGAAACTTTTTCTCTTTGTCAGATGCATCAAAATGTCTTTTTTTTTTTTTTTTTGATTACCTAGGTAGAGAGAAAATACTGTGCTCTTGATAAGAGCTGAGCAAGGCCATGGTGGCTTTTTTAGAGTTTCATAGAGTTTCAGAAGAAAAAATAATTTCTTCTGAAACATAAAAAACTTACTAATTTTATTAACTAATTAATTTGTAAGGTATGCAGGAAAAAAAACCCTTGATATATTTTCAGGATATCTAGGAAAGTTGGAGATCAGAAAAGTTTGAGACACTTGCTCACAGGGAGTGTCTTTAACAAAGAAAATGCAAAAACCTCTGAAATATTCATGTGAATAGGAAAACTTTGCCAAATTCAGCAAGTGCTAATGTTAGATATTGCTTATATAAACATTCTAGGCAAAATTGAAAAAATCAGAAATGAGCTAAAGAACATAGTTTTGAAGTACTGGAAAAAAGGATGAAAGAATCAAATTTTTCAGTTTTTATGACTATAAAATGTATTAGAAAAAATTAGATTAATTTCCTCTTAAGTTTACAAGTATTGTATAGAGGAGGCTTGAGAAATTATTTGGGAAACTCAGGAACCTTGGAAATTTATTTCTGTAATGGTTATGAATGTCTGAAATTGTTGTTTTACCTTGGGTATATGTTCTGTGTAGACAGAGGTTCCATACTAGATCTGAGAGAGATTGAAATGAGGGGTTTGGATATTTCTTTGAATATTGCAGTGGCAGAGCAAGAAATAAAAGAGGGAAAGTACATATTATTCAGTAACACCTGAACAGTTGTTTGTGAAACACTGAGTTTTAAAAATAAGAAATGGGAAGATCTTTTTTGGATTTGCTTATTTTTTCTCAAAGGGTGTAGTCATTCACCTTAGACTTGCTTTGAGAAATAAGAGTTTCTTACATAGAACTGTCTCAGGGTTGTGCCACAAGGATGAGTGTGGAGAACTCAAAACTCTATATGGCTCTGTGGTTGAAAGTTAGATAGATGGCAGGTATTTGGAAGTAATTTTTTCTTCTTTGTATTTTCTCCTCCTGTGTTCTTTTCACACCTAATATTTTTAATTGTCTGTTACACTTTGAGCTCTCTTAGAGTTAATTAAATGTTAAGGCTTAAAATTCTGTAAATTTGATCTGTTTTAAATTTTCAACCACATCTGTCTTCATAAGCATTAATTATACAGTATCTTAAAAGCTATAGTTGCTATAATAAAATATATATGGAAAAGAGTAATCTAGGTATTATCAGAGGTAGTTTACTGAAGCCGGTCAAGAGCATGTTGCATCCAGGGTTGCAAAGTCATGGAGCACCAAAAGTAAACTTGTTTATTCCACCTCAGGCTAATACCTTGCTATATGAGAAACAGGATTGAATTTTTTCTGTATTGAGAAGATATGTAAATTATCTTCTTTCCTATATTTTGGTTTTTAAAAGATATTCAGCTTTATAATGTCTCCCTGAAAATCTTGTATAAGCCCAAGAGGTAAATTTCTAAAGCCTTTTGGTTTTGCTGAACACACTCGAAAGATCAGTACGCAGGCAGAATTCAAGTAAATAGTAGCTTATTATGAACTGAAATTATCACAGCATCCTAGATAGTCATCTGAGGAAATGTTTCTTGCAGTTTAGATAGATGTATGTATATATATATATTTTTTTTTCCTAAGGGTAGTGTGTGAAACAGTTGTTTTTCCTACTTAGGTTAATAATTAATGAGAGTGTATTCAGCTCCAATGTCTGCGGTTTTATTAGGGTTTCTGGTCTACTGAGAATGCCTTTTGCCTTTTTCCATGCCTTTCTAATTTACACAGGTGCTGGTTATGAAATATTTTCCCTCCTCATTTTTTAAGTGTGGGTGCATTCTGAAAGCATGGCTTTTGCTGTGGGGAATGACACTGAACTCAGAGTGGGAGGGTGAGGGTGCAGTGTGGGAATCTACACTGTTCCCTTTATACTGTTCAACAATACTCTTAAAAGTGTCCAATCTTAAAGGCTTCCTCTTCACTGCTTCTGGGATTCTATTCCTGTGGGGTTGAACTGAGTAGCACTGACTTCATGGAGCAGGAAACCAAAAGCCTGTGGACAGTGGAATTCAAGTTTCCATCTTATGGTCAAGAAAAGTAGCATATTTTTGCATGCATAGTGTAAGATATTGGGTAATGTGTTCCTGGGATGTGAAAGAAGTAAGAGTTCATATGCATCTCTCTGGCTTTCCAGTATCCAAGTTTTGATGAGTAAGGCATTTTTGAAGGAGAAACACAAGAGGAAGGAGCAGCAGCCAGCATGAAGGAGCTCCTTCACTGCTTTAGATATTGTAAAGCAAAGATGTACAAACATCTTATTAGAGTAGTTGGTATAAACTGCTGAATCTTGCAAAAAACCAAAAAATATTATTTTGCATTTTTTGCCTCCCTGTACACTTTGCCCAGGGGTGATTCAGGGCACTGTATCTGTACAGTGTAACTTCCTGCAGTGACTGATGATTAGTATATCTCATTGTGTGTCAGATTGTGTGCTAAGTGTTAGGATTTCATTAGTCCATCTCAGGTGCCATCTTTATATAATGCAGACACTGTGGAAGCATAAGGAAATGTATACTTTTAGAAGGGGCTCCAACCAAACCAAAACTGGATATTTTGCTGGAACCAAAATTCAGGAATACTTCCCTCCCAGATTTTATTCTGTGCTTGAAATTTTCTGTCAGTCAGTGTATGATACTTCAATTACACATGGAAACATTTTGTTCCAAGAAAATTTTAAGGAAATACTTGAATTCTGAAAGGTGCTGAATCTCATAAATGACAAAAAGCTAAATTTTCATGTTTCTCTGTTTTCTGTGCTTTATTTTTGTGTGTGTGTGTACTTTTCAAAATGTTTTTTGTTGTGAAGTATTAGAAGCATTTTCTTCAGTGTTCAGATCGATTAGACAAAATTGCATTTTATTTTAGAAATATTGTTGTTTATCTGCTGATACTATGCCATCTTCCCTCCACACCCTGCCAAGTGCTCAGGTGTATAAGAATGAATTGCATTTTAATTAATAAGAGTTTAAAGATCTGCAGTTATTACTAGTAAGACTCTATCTGCTTAAAACTGTCGTAATACCAATTATATAAAAATGTCTGTGTGAACCATGGAGTTGTTGCTTTTGAAAAAGAGCTGCTGCTCTTTTCTTCCTCTAGCCAGAGGAAAATGACAATGTGCTTAGAATGGATGTGACAAAAATACTGGTGGAACCTGGAATCTTGCTAAAAGCTGCTAAGCCCACACAGATTCCTGCATTGAACCTATGGCTTTTCCTTCCATTGTTTACAGCTGCCCTCCACTTCCTTTTCAGCTGCCAAGTGTGTGTTGTTAAGTTACCCAATCAGTTACAGGAGTTAGTGTGATGGGAAGTTCTGCATCACAGTAGCTGGTCAGAAAAGGTCATATGGGACCACTAGAACAGTAATAAAATTTTGAACTGAAAATGAAAGGTGTCAGTTGTATAAAAACATCCAAGCCTTCATGATGTATTTAAAATACATCAATGTTCAAAACCATTTTCTGCTCAACTGCTCTTCTTCTCTATTACACATGAAAATAGACTTTATAGAAGTCCTCACTTCCAGTCCTCACTTCCAAAATGACTAAAGAACCTGCTGGGGATGTGTCCCAACTTCAAGTTAGCAGCAGTTTTAAATGTTTGAAAGTCTTTTGTGATCATTGTTTATGTTAATCATAAATGTGATGCTATTAAATGTTTAATAAAGGACTTTACACAGAAGTTCCTTAGAAAAAGTCAAGGAAAGGAGGTTTTGATTTTACTATTCAGGTTTATAAGAACTCCTCAGTCTAAATAGTAGTACTGCCCACAGATTATTTTTTCCAAGAGAAATTAATAGCATTGCCAACTCCCTTTAATATTCCAGGAGACTCGTTGTTCATTTCCAGCCAGCAATCTTTTTTACTATAACTTTTTGGATGTCACCTTTGAAAAAATTTTTTTTTATTTATATCAAGTACAATTCATCTACCTTCTTGTTATCTTTGAAATGTACCTTATTGTGTACTCTGTGATGGCAGCTAAACATTTACTGAAAAAATACCCCAAATTCTCATATAAAGTTGATCAAAATATTGAAAGAAGATAAATTTTAGATAATATTTAATAAACATACGCACTTTTAAAATGTTGAAATAGCTTTTTGCACTACTGTGACTTATGATCTGCAGATGTTGGAGCTGAGTAAGAAGAATAATATTTACATATGCATAAATTTCAGATTTGTGCTCTGAACCCAAGGACAGTTACGAGCCTTGCCAACCCTTTCATACTCACACGAAAAGTTTGTTAAGGAAAGTCCTAATCTCCCTTTCTTTGGAAGGTCTGGGCAATGCTATCATTTTTCCAGAATCAAGAGGAGAACTGGACATGCCTTACTCTTCCAGTCCTGATGGTCCCATGGTTGGAATCCATGGAATACCATGGAATTTCCTCTTGCAGGAAGATGGAGCTTGACTACACTTATATTTATCAAAACATTAAGATTTCACTTGCAAAGGGAAAAATTCAGAGTGTTCAGTTGAAAAACCTCTTCATTAATCAGCAAGCAGGTTCTGCAACAAGCTGCCAAAAAGAATTTTCATATGTCTGCTGCCTATCTGAGTTTTAATAAAGACAGTTGTTTCTCCATCATGTTTCCTGTTGGAGTTATTTATAACAAAGTGAATTTAATCTCAGGTCTTTGCCAGTACAGACTTAAGGTCTCCACTCTGAAGGTTTCCTGACATAGAGTGCAGTCTCTTGGGCTTTCACCCACTGTGCTGATTTTTCTTTTAGAAGAGTCAAGTTTCTGGTAATGCTGACAGCATTTACTTCTTTCCAGCATTCAGGTTGCATGCATTAGATTGTTCATTTAATAATGCTGCTGTATGAAATGGATTTTTGAGATAATAATGTTAATAATAAAAATAATACTAATAACCTGTTTGCTCTACTTGAGTCTGCATGTGAGGTGATGGATATTGAACTTACTTATTTTCTCACCTATTCCTTAATGCTTCATAAATCTTCCTCAGGGGAATGAGGTTCTGTAAAAAGTCCAATGAAGGGCAGATATGCTTTGTAAGGAAGTGAAACACATTAATAAAGTATGAGGTCTTGTTCTTTAATTGGCAGGGGCTGTGAAGGCCTATCTCAGACACCTTCCTTTACTTACTCCTGATGTAATTCACACTGATGAACATGCCTAATATGTTCAGTATTTTGTTTTTAGTGATAGAAATACCAATCTTCCAAGTAGATTCTAGTTAAAAATGCTTTCCAGATGCATTGTTTCCTTATTTAGTTATGGTTCTGTGGATTTTTTTGGTTGTGGGTTTTTT
>VWYO01002205.1:38358-83573 GCA_013400275.1 Rhadina sibilatrix | reverse complement strand
AAAAAACAAAAAAAACAAAAAAAAACAAAAAAAACCCAAAAACACAAACCAAAAAAACCCCAACTAACCCAAAAAACCATCCCCTCAAAATATTTGAATCTATTCATGTTGTGATGCATGTGTGTAGTAATAGCAAAAAATAATTTAATCTACTATAAAATTTCTCAAACCAAGGCAAAGGGCTACCTGCATCTCTTAGTCATTACAGTAGAGATATTGGTTTGTTGACCCATTTACAAACCCAAAAAGATGAATTTTGGTTTCGATTTTAGGATAAAGATGGGGATGACAAGGAAGGGCTGTGTGCTGTCAGCAGGCTCTGCTGGTAGAGAATCTCCCAGGGCTGTGCCAGAGGCCAGAGCACAGCCCCAGCCTCAGTTCTGAGCTCCCTGTGGGAGCCTGGAGCCTTCCCAGTTATCCCACAGCTCCTGGCACTGAGCTGGCCTCTGGGTGCCTCTCGGGTGCCTCTGAGCCCAGGGACACTCCAGGCTCACAGATTGTCTCTCATGGACTGCAGCTGGGGTGGAATTCCCTGGTGTGGAGGAAAAGAAGAATTCCAGGTTGTGAACTCCAGAGGAGCTCCCAGGTTGCACACACAGGAGCCCTGCCTGGGAGCTCCCTGGAGAGGGACATTGTGCAGGGTCCCTGTGCTCTGGGGCCTCACTTCACCCACAGCACTGCATCCCAGGAGCTGCTGGCATCCCTGGCATGGCCCTGCCATGAGCAGGGGCTCAGGAGTGCCAGGAGCAGCTGGGCACACATGGGCTCCTCATCTCCAGAGTCCTCCTCACAAGCAACACCACGGATGGCAATGTTTCTGTGTCAGTGCCCATCAGCCAAATGTCTGGATGCTCCAGGTCCTTGGTCAAGCTATTTCTAAGCAGTGTTCCAGAAATAGCACATGGGTTTATTTATGTGTAGCAGCCCACGTTAATTTGCCAAGTGCCATTACGTAACAGCAATTAATTACATTATTTCTTCATTACTAGATGTGAGCATGGGCTGTTTCCACAATGTGCTGAATGCATTTCTGTAGCTCTTCTCAGTAGCTTTGAAGGGAAGATAAATGAGGACAAGCAGAGTGCCTAGATTAACAATAAATGATAAATCCAAGCCCCTTCATTGAGCCAAATTAAATATTCTGTTGTAGGCCTTGACCTAATTCCAGCTACTGGTTATTTTTCTTGTACTTTTTCATTTAACAGATTTTTTTAGAAGATCTGTGTCTGTCATGAGAATAGGCTAAACTCTTTCTTTAGACACACCTTCAGAAATTATCTTGCAAGCTGTGGATAATTTCAGATGGCTTCAAAAGTTGGTATTAGATTTCTTGGAATCAGGATTTAATTCTCTATTTAAAGAGAAAAACTCATGTTGTTTAAAACCAATTCATGTTGTTTAGAATAATGATTTATCTGCCTTTTAAAAACTCTAAGCTACATGTGCTTGCAGACAGCTCCAAATGTTATTGCCAGGACCTGGACCTTAGATTTTACTTTGAAATTTAATTTTTTAAACTTTTCTTTGGTTATTCTTGTATTTTAGTCCACTGATGTGTCCAGAAGGAATGTGTCAGGCATGTGTTGTACACCCCCCTGGCATACACAGCATATACTGTACTTCACTGTTTTATCAGAATTGTACCACCTTCCAAGCATTTGTAAAGGGCAGTCAACACTGCACTGAGTTACTGTAAAGTAATTAATTTATTTAACCTTGTCTGGTTTAGCAGCCTTAGAATCTCCTGGATTTCTTTTTTTAGAGTTTTGTTTTCTCTCTCTACATCCTCCCTGTAATAAGTGATCTCTCTGTCCCTAGGGTTCAGCCTCCTGCATTAGAAAAGCTCCAGTGTGTTCTATCTCACTGATTCAAAATCAGCCCTAAACTCCTCTGACCTATTTTACCCCTGTATCATTCTCAGAGAGGAGAAGTGCCAGAGGTCTGGGAGGTTTCCTTACTCCCTCAGGGAATCTGACCTACCCTAGAACAAAACCAGGATTGCACGAGAAGGACCAAGCCCTGTTTTCAGGGCCAGTGAACTCCCTGGCCAGACTCAGAGTCTTGAAATGAATGTGCACCCACTGGTGTGGCTGGAGGCAGAATCTGGCTCAAAAGCTGCTCTCAAAATAACACTTTTGCCAGCTGGTAACTAAACTGAGTGCTAAACTGAGTCTCTCCTGTGCTCCTTAAGTGCTTTTGGCCCAGGTAGGCTCCAGACAGGTGTAGGTGTTGGTGTTCATGGCACCTCTGATGCACTTGCTGAGCAAAAGCTCCTTGTTCAAACTCAGTGCCAGGTCTGCTCCTCCACAGGCAAAATCCCAACCAGGAGAGGACATAATCATGGGGGTAAATAGATCCCCACTGTTTGTTAAGTCACTTAACTGTACAGGTCTAAAAGAAACCCAGGGTACCTGCAGCATCCCTGCCCTTCACACGCTCCCTGGGCTGAGGCTGGCTCCTCCAGGATCCTCCCTCAGCCCTGCTTACCTTCCATGTCACAGTTGGTTCATTTCTCTTGTACAACTCTTTTATAGATTTGTTTATTTTGACTGGTCTCACAGCTGATTTTATGTATTCACACAAATTCCAGCCCACCCTGACCATCACAGCCCTGTGCCCTTGCAAGGCAGCAGTGCCATCTGATCCCTGTCCTTGCTCTGCTGTGTTTGCTCAGGTAAAACATCTCCACAGCTGGAGACCTCATACAAACGACTTCCAAACTGCCAAAACAGAACTTACGGCTCTGTAAATACCATTTTCTCAGTTCAAATCCAAAAAAAGAACTGTGCATACAGAAAGAAGAGAGGGGGCATTTTTAATGCTCTTAACCATCTGTAAGCTTTCAGATGTGTGTGGCTTTTTTCATGATCACAGTTCGTAAGGGATATACAGATAAGGTATAAGATACCTATGTCTCCTAAGGCACACACTCAGCATTGCAAACACCAGATTTTGTATCAGATATTGAATTAAACTGGCTGTGTATTTGGGGTATCTGCAAGGGCACAGACAGAACTGTGTCTGTGTAACCTTAAACAGCCATCTCTGTATCCCAAAGTGCCATCCCCAGGTGACCTTTTAAACCTCTGCTGATTCATGAGAGAGATAATTGAAATTTGTGCCTATTCTGATTAAATCCAAGCTGGGCCAGAAAAACCCTATTGGGTGACCTCTGTACTGCAGTTGCTTTTCCAAAAAAGCAAAAAGCAAAGTTGCAGTTGACAAACAGGAACTTATATTGAGCTGTTTTGGTGGAATGGGCAGTGACAGGACAGACTTGAAGGCAGAATAACCTGATCTTTCTCTGAGATGGCAGCTCAAGCACAGCTTTTAGCATAGAGGCTGTCAGCACAGGGGAGTTTACCCTGATTCCTCTTCTGTCATATGAGTTATTCAGCTGACACCAAGCAAAATTTACCCATCTAGTCCAAAGAAATATGAAACATCACTTCATAGGTGTAAGCACATTCTTAGGCATGCTTATTGTAAACAATTCTGCAAGGTGCTAATTAGATTTCCAGGACATGAAACAAATACAATCAGAACAGAGCTAGTAAGTACAGAGCTCCATCAGAACAAGAAGAAATTGTAGACTCCAAGTTATTCCCTATGGAAAAATTGGAGTGTCTTGTTTTAACATGTCAGCATTGAAAGGAAAAATCCTGGGACTTATGACAGCAATGAATGCAGAGTCCACAGTCAGAAAGCCTGGAAAATCTGTCCAGTGCTCGAGGGGAAGGGAGACAGCAAAATCACATACACTGTAAAGATCCATACAAATTAGATAAGCAAATTCTTATTTTTAGCATTTGCCCAACAGCAAAGACAAGGGAACAGCACATAAACAACTCAGAAGGGAAGCAGTAACCTAGGCTAGTCCAGGGTACTTTGAGCAGTCAAGTTCCAGAGGCAGGGGATGCTCCTGGAACTGAAGAGCATGAGCTCCTATAACTGAAGAAAAATTCTAATAGGCAATCAAAGAGGAAAGAAACCCCACATTTTTCTGTCGCTACCTTGCCACTCCAGGAGGGATCTTGCCAGAGTTATGAGAGTAACTTGGCACTTCACTCTCATTAAACTGTCATGAAAGTCAAATGGGGTTTAGGAAGAGAGAACTCGGAGGATCCAGGCCTTTGGTAGCTAAAATAAAACTTGGGCTTAATTGAAAACCAGCACCAAAACAGTGATTCTGAATTCTTTTCAACCATCTGGAGATGCCTGATATTTTTAGTTTTCCCTGTTTTTCTGAGAGAGGCATAAAGATAGAACAACTCTGTAGCACAGGGAATATGGAAATCAGTCTTGGGCTCTTTCACTCCGACATATTTAAAGCAAAAGGAATGAATAACACACATTTCCATACCTCCTTCCTGAGCAGCTGCCTTTACCAGAAAAGGAGACACCACCACCATCACCTTTCCTCCCCAGGAACCTTTCAGGACAAAAAAGGAAACCTTGCTCTGTTCTGGGGGTGAGCAGGCACAAGGGGCATCCTTGGGAAGGGGAACCAGAGCTGTGGAATCCCAGTGGAGAGAAGATCCCCCTTGACTGCAGAGAATAAAATCTCTTGCAACTCAGTGTGTGAGATCCAGCTGGGCCCCAGTACTTCCCAAAAAACCAACACACAGCTTCCTGCTTGGCATGGGGTCCTCCAGATCCCTTCTGCTGCTCTTCCAGGCTCTCCTGCAGCACTGGAATACAAAGTCTGCTCCTGAGATCAAGTGCCAAAATGTTAGGAATAGATCTGGCCTTGAAGCCTGTCATAATTCCACACCAGCTGAAGCTCTTGTGGAAAAGGGACATAGATTTTATATATATATATATATATGTAAAATTGCATTTTATATTTTGCAATGTACTGGAGAATTTAAGATGTGTCTCCCAGGGTATAAGACAATACAGGAGATATGCTCCTAGGGGCTTATCTTGCCCAAAATAAACAAAATACAATCTACACTTGTTCATGATATAAACAGAGCTGAATTTTAATTCTCTCCACTGATTCAATTCTGTTTGTAAGTAAGGAAAGCAATTAAAGATGCCATTAGCCTGGTGATGAGTACATCTCCATCCTCCACGTGACTCTTACTTGAGCATCTGTGTTCTTGTGAGCAATCCTGTGATTAAATTCATGATCCTTCTGCAGATAATCTCCTAATTTCTGCTTGCTTATTCTCCCTGAAAAATTTTGTTTGTCTGAAACCTGAAAACAGTACAATTAAGTGTACATAGCCTAAAGTAAAGCCACACTTTAGAAATTCCATAAAATGTACCTGTTGATTATGTTCCCTGTTCAAGACAAAGATTTTTTGCTGGAGTTGGCCAAAGAGATTTTCAGAATCTTACTGCTTCAGGCACTGGAGGCCAAAAAGGAAACACTTTGTATGACTGCATTGTAAGAAATAGCAGTAAAATCTTTTCCAGAATGGGATCTCCTGGGGTGGGAGGCAGTGTGACACATAGACTGCTTGCAAAAATGTCTAAGGGAAATCTCTGTACTTGGCTAGGCAGAGATCAAAAAATGGCAGCTCTGGGAAAGACTGGGGTGTTTATTAGCTTTTGTCATCACCCTTTTAAAAAAGATTGGTTGCAATAGCAGGAGCCTAACATAATTAGTACCAGTGAGGGAAGGGTAGGATCTTAACTAGAAGAGGAAAAACAGGGATTGGGGAGATTTCATATGGGCTTGGAGAATTTTGTCATCCTTGGTTATTTAATGAAGTAACTGAAGCTGTGCCGCAGCCTATAATAGCTCTCTTCCAAAAATACTGCACAAGAGTACCAAGGGGAAAAAGAAAAAGAAACACAGTTCTTATTCTAAGAAAGACTGAAGCAATTAGCAGCTGGGGAATTATAAATTATACTCATTAATTAAAATTCCTGGGAAAGTACTGACATATTTTCCAACACTTTATCAGAGCATGTGGGAAACCCGCAGATTCACAGGCATCGTGGATTTACTGAGGACAAATTCTGTCAAGACAATCTAATTCCCTTCTCTCAAGGACAACCAGCCCTGGGGATGGAGAAAAAGCAGTGGGAGTCAAATGTCTGGGCTCCAGGAAAGCCTTGGCTGCTGTCTGCTGGAACATCCCCACGAGGAAGTATCATCACCTCTGGATGAAGTTACTGCAGGACCCGTGCAGGGAAAGGACACTGAGCCTGCAACACCCAGTGATTCAGAGAAAACTGAAGGACTTGTGCCTGGTTCTGCCCCAGAAAATCCTGTTTGTGCCCTCAGTGCTGACTTGGAGGATGGAATAGAGAGTGTCCTTATTAAATTTGCAAATGCCAGTAAGCTGAGCCGGCAAGTGCCCAGGATAAACAAAAATATAAATAAATGAATGTCTGAGAGGAGATGCAGGTCAATAGGATGAAGTGCTACACTGGCCCAAACAGAAATAGTCAACTGCAGAAATAAAAGGTGGGGAATAAATGATGAGGGAACATTAATGCTGAACTTGGGAGCCTCAGTGACTCAGAGGCTGGACATGAGTCAGGGGGCCAGCACTGCTAATGCAGTCCCAAAAATGGGATGTGGCAGCCTGAGAGGTTTAAGGGAAAGTGAAGGAATCTTCTACTCTGCTTTGCAATGGTGCCACCTCCGGGGCCTGGTTTTGGGGCCTTTCTTCAGGAAAGCTGTTGCTGAGTTTGAGAAAATTCAGAGGAGACCTACAATGAAGGACCTTTTAAATTCTGTGCAAGAGTGAACAAAATGGGATTGTCTTGCTTAAAGCATTGAATACTAGGAAAACAAATAAAGCAATGTAAGATGGAAAGGAAAAGGGAAAAGAGATTTAATTGTAGCAAAAACAAACAAACAAACCAATCAACCCAAAAAACCTGAAAACAAAACAACAACAAAGAAACCCCCACAACAAACCCAACAGTGTTCAAGTTAGACATTAGAAAAGCTTTCCAAGGATAACAGTGAATTTTCAGAACAGGTGACCCTGGAATATTTTAGTCCCCAGCACTGAAAGTCTCTAAGGACACTGCTGAGGTGTTCTCAGTTTTCTGGCCATGTGGCTGAGGGATGAAGCTGGTGATAAGCTGAGGCTTCCTAGGACAAGTCTCTTTGACTTTCTAGAATGCCTTAGTCTCCAGCTGCTGATAAATCTCCATTCTGGGGTAATGATAAGCCCATTTGTATGGACATTGTTTGTCTCTGAGGTACCCCTGAACTTGCCCTGCCTGTTTGCTGGGAAAGTTCTGTCCACACTGCCCCCGTTCTCTAATGGCTTCATTTAAAGCATGGAATCTTTCAATGACAATCTTTATTTAGCTAATTTTAGGGTATGGATAAGGATTACCCAGTATATTGCTTTTACAAAACATGAATTACCTGCATAACTGCAATGAAATGGATATAAACTCAACAGAGCCACGTGTGAAGATGCTTGGACATAAATACATTGTAGAGTTGAACAGACATAAAAAAGGAAGCCCTATACATATAAATATATATGAGATGCCATTAGCCTGGTGAGATTTATATATATGAGATTTATATATATATATACATATACATATATAAATCCCATGTGTTAAAGCAGCAAACCTTTGTTATTCAGGTGAAAAGAAAAATTTTGAACATCTTTGTTTATTTTGTGAGTGACTCTACTTGAAGCAGATACTCTTTGAACAAATAATCTCATATATGGATCAAGCCTCAAGTGCCAGAGCTTTTCCATGCAGTCAAAAGGGAAAATTTCTCCTTACATCATGCAGAACAGGTAAAAGCATTGCAGCTGCACAAAATTTTCTTTGAAAACTTCACTATGAAATAACACTGGGGAAAAAAAAACCCCAGTTCAAAAGGGTACTGCTGCACATTCAAAAAACACCTTTCTATGTTAGAGATCTTCCTGTATTGGACCTAAAATTGTTTCTTTTGCTCCTTCCTATCAGCTAGGAATCTTTAATAAACAGTGACATGTCAATAACAGCTTGAAAATTTTCTCCTTTCCCCAATAAAGTTATTCTGTGCATCCAGAAGCACTGATTTAACAAAGTAAGCTCTTCACCTTTCTATGTTTTTAAAAGCATCCTTTCAGAAAAAACCCCAGAAGCCTATTGATTATGAGATGGCCTATTTGTGTGTTTATAGTGACTTTATCTCTCTCATAGCTGATGGGCTCACAAACAGCCTGTTCATCTGGATTTCCCCACTAAATCCCTGGGACATGACTCCAGTTGGGTTGAGGGCAGGTGCCTGGGGCTGCACTTGGTGCCTGTGCTCACAGTGGTGCCCACGGACCTTCCCTTCCTAAGGGTGCCACAGGTAGATTGGCTCCTGGAAGTAATATTTTTCAGCAAGCTGCTTAAATAAGGAAAAATCCAGACTCTCACCTCACTGAAATGCACGTTGTTCATTCCAGGAGAATTTATTGAAAGTACTTTACTTTTAAGTCTGTTTTAAAGCTACTCAGAGTAACCGAGTTTTGTTCCCAGTGAGTTTCGCTCTCTGGATAAGATTGAAATGTAATTGTTTCCAAGTAACAGACAATCCCCAGATGATAAGCACTTGATCAGCTCAGTCCCAGCCCCTTTCCCCTGTGCCCCCAGCCCTATGACTCCCACTTTGGCTGGAAAGCACAGGCAGGAGGGAGGGACTGGCACCCGACCACTCCCAGTCTGCTGCACCTCCAGCACTGCTGCACTGGCAGGGAATGAGCACCTTCCATACAACCCCCCAAAACTGTAACAGCAGAACACAGAAAACTCAAATAAAGGTGATGAGATACAAATCAAGACTGTTAAAATACTCAGGATTTGGGGCTTGTCTTCTCGTGTCCATTAGAGTTTTCTGTTAATTGTCATCTTCTTTTTTTTTCTGAAAAATCAAATGAAATGGCTGTTTGTGAGTCTAAACACAGGCAACTGAGGAACTAACTGGGCTTCTTATCCAGGATCTGGCCTTCCTTTCTAAGCACTAGAACAAACAGTAATTCTGAAGAGAACAGGAGTTTCTTAGCAATCATGGCTCATTGAGTGAAATAAGAAATCCACTCTGGCTTGGACCCTGCTACAAACAGAACCTGGCTGAACTGCAGTCTGAGCACAGCCAGAACTGATAAAGGACAGTGACAATCTCTGATGTCACCATTGCTAAAGACACTCAGCAAAACACAAAAAGACTCAATGTACTATAAATGTGAGCAGCCTCCCCAGGCTGGATATAATAACATCAAAAAGAGAGCCTTAGTTTCAATAACCCTGGTTAACCCTGGTCTCTTTTAGCACTAATGAATTTTTAGTGCCCATTGCTGCCTCATGTAGGAAACCTTTCATGTGGTTACAGCAACCAGCTGAGCTGCTTTGAAAAAATCATATGCCTGATAAAATGGAAAAGATTCTGTTCCAGTTAGATACCAGCCTGTTGGCAGCCATGGGCTATTTTGGGACTCACACTTCCAATACTGCACGTCAAGCCAAGAAATCGACTTCTGCCAAGGATACAGCTTGATGGGAGTTGAAAAGGACTTCAGGTTTTCTATCCAGATCTTTAAGAAAACTATTTCTGTAAAGCTGCTTGAATCAAGATTATAGTAATTCAAGGGATTCACCCTTCTGCAGTGAAGAATATTATATGCACCTTTTAATGGTATTTGATTATAATTCAGCAAGGTACTTTAACAAGTGCTTACTGCTGGTATAAATTTCAGCATACATGCATGTGTCTTGCTGAAGGAAACCCTAAATTTCTGAGGATAAACTTCTGTGTCAAATTTTCAGAGGCAGCTTTTCATTCTACTGCTTGACCAAACTGGTGTGTTGCTAAGAGTCAAAGTGTAATTCTGGAGAAGAATTCCAGCACCTCTGCAGGTCTCCCACCTTCTAAAAACTCCACTGCTGGAAGATAAGTTCTTCTGTGAGGACTGGAAATGATGAGAGGGCTGCTTTCTGTGCTCTTGACCTCCACAGATGCTCACCTACACCTCTGCATTAACACATTTCTCTCCACGTGTCTGGAAGTGTCCCTGCCTGTGGGTTGGCCTGCTGGCCCTGCTGAGCAGAGTGTGGCACTCAGGGTGTCCCTCTCCTCCCCTCAGCACAGATTTTCTCTCCTACACAGCCTTCAGTTTTGTTGGAACTCAATTATGAGTCAGACTTCCACATTTTTTGTCAGCTTTGGCTAAACCTGTCCCATGGGTATAAAGCATCTCCAGGGAAAGAGAATGATGCTATTGCTAATAGTATGATAATACAAATCTCATTTTGCTAAGAAGCTAAGCTGCACAGAAGATGACTGACAGTGATTATAACTTCCACGAGCTAGGTGGAGTTCTCCCAGGACTTCAGCTGATTCCTCCTTATCTCAGAAGGCAAATCTGGGAAAGAATCATTAGACTTGTTTCTTTCATTGGCTGAGAATATCCAGTGATTGAAGTCGCTGTCCTCAAAGAGAACATTTTTACCATCTTGTCTAAGAAATCCCAGGGACAGTGACCTCCAGAGTGGAAGATGTTTCTGCTGTTCTGCAGGTTTTCCAGAGGCATAGACAAAAGATAGAAGGAAAAAAGTCCAGTGTGTACCATGGGAAGGCCGGGTGAATTTTCTGGATCCAGTTCCTATTCTGTTTTTACATTTTTACCTTTCCTGAGTATTGGTGAAATACAGCTTAGAAGTCCCCAGAAAATGTGTATCTGGATATAAAACTTGAATAGTGCCTGACACCCTAGCAAGTCTCACATAAGTGGGTGCCTGTTGTCTGCTATTTTTACTGAATTCATCAAAAATGCTCCATTTCTGATTTGGAACAGATTGGAATTAAAGAAGAGGGCTGACAGTTCAGACTTCAGGGCCAGTGCTAATAAAGCCTCCATAAATGTTTCTTGGGGCTTTCAAGCCTTGAAAACAATGAAGTATTTATTTGATTTGTTTTTGAAAAACAGTAAATTGTACCCACTTAAGAGCTAAACTTGTAGATCCCTTTAATGACTCTTTCCTAGTAGCTTAGGACTGTGTTTTATGTACAAGCTCTCCTTTCTAGAGGTGAGACTTTTACAGGAGTCATTTGAAATTGGTAGCGGATTCTCTTTGCACGTTATCAAAACATTGCTGAGCTGTGAAAAATACCCAAATTTCTCCCAGCTGCAACCATGTGCCTGGAAGCTGCTTTCAAACTTACTTTTTTGGAGGTTCCATGTCTCCTGCAACAGCACTGAGTCCTGCAGACTTGCAGGAAAGGTTTCCTGTTCCCGCTCGAGTTGGACTCGTGCCCAAGGGCTCCAAGGTGAGGAGCAGAGGGACAAAGCTCTGCCCCAGTGAAACCAATGCCAGCGAGCTCAAGAGGCCCATTAAAAATAGAAAGAGTTCAGACAAGTGGTGCAGCCACACAAAATTTTCCTGGTAGTGAAGGAAAGGGCTGTGCTGGAGCTGGGACGTGAATGTCAGGCTCAGGATTCCCCGCACTGGGTGATCTCACTGTAAACCCTAAGAGGGGCTGCCTCCTAGTCATGGTTTAGCTACAAAATAGCATTTCCCCTCATTCAGAGAGGATGACAGAAACCCAAAATTACCTTCTTCTGTTCTTTTCATGCTTGTACAATCTAGTTGTTTCAATGAAACCTCCAGAAGGCCAGGATATGGGAATGAGTTTCCGCTTGCCCATCTCCCTGTCATCCTCCAATTTGATTTATACTTCAGCAACCTTTAGGATTGGATCTTTTGATACTTCAGAGTTTTGGAGAAAAATAGGTAAGAAAGGCTGATTTTTTTTCATTTCAGCTCTTGGGAGTGTAGACTTTTGCAATTCTCTGATGGTCTGACAGGAGAGAATGTGATGACTCACAGAAGGGAATGAGAAGAAGCAATTGTCTTTCACGGACAAAGTGAGTGAAATGACACAAAATGGAGCTTTCAGAGTGTTTCAGAGATTTCCATAGAAACAGCAGAAGCAAGTCATTTGTACAGATTCAGAAAGATTCACAAGAACAGACCTGAGACAGCCACTAACTTGAGATCACAGATCTGAGAAGGTCAAAAGAGCCACCTTCTTCCTCCAAATGCCCTTCAAAGATTGGCACCTAACAAATACAAAGGAAGCAAGCAAGTCATCAACCAGACAGAAATCTGCACTCAGGTGCTGATTCTTGCACTGCTGTTGTCTCCTCTCCCTGTTCCTGCCACCAGGTCTGGCAAGACTGGGATGAGAAACCTGGAAAGGAATGGAATCCTCCTTCTGGGGGCTTCCCAGTGCCTTCCCTTGGGCACTGGTGCCTGGAGTGGTCTCTGCGTGGCTCCTGCCTGTGGGAGCCCTGACCCCTCTCCCTCCAGTCAGGGGCAGTGAACAGCACCCAGAAACGGGCTGAAGGTACAAATTGCTCATTAATTACATCCTCGTTACCCTCTGAGTGGCAAAGTCTCAGCTGTTCCACGGCAGGCGCTCAGCAGAGCCCACAGCTGAGGGCAGCCCCGCAGCCCCTCCTGGGCTCCCTGACCCCACTGGGGGACATCCCACACTGGAGGCACCAGCAGCTCTGGAAAAAGGGCTGGAACCAGGGACTCAGGAACCTCCTTCCTGCCCTGCTGCCCTGGGCTGAGGTCACCTTGCAGCTGCAGGAGTTCCCTGCCCCTCGGCAGCCCCGAGAGCAGCGTGGGGAGCTGAGCTGTGGTGAGCACTCGGGGGCTTGAACCAGTCACACTTCCCTGCCATCGAGTGCTGGAGCTATTTATAGCCACTGCCAGATTATGCAAGGATTCCCAGAACACTGCAGACTCCAGTTGGGAATTACATCTGCATAGCCTGGAGTATGTCAAGCAATATTTTTTAAAGCCCATTGTTAGAAGAATGAGTGTCTTGCAGTTAAAGCTACAGAAAAGCTGAGGTAAATTTGGATAGGTTCCATACAATAAAGAAGTTCATTTTGTATCGTTTGCCAGGTAATTTTGAGAATTTATAGATTTAAAAAAAAAATCCCCAAATGTTATTTGCATTTTAAAGTGCCTGAAAATCCAATGTAAATGGCTCATTTGATTGAAAAGTGAGATTTTTCTGATGTTTGAGACAGTATATTTTAGAAAGTGTAAGGGAATGTGAATAATTTGGACAAGAATACCTGAATTTCAATATTTTAATGTCAATGTGCTTTCAAATTTCTGACAAAACACAGTACCACTCTGTTCATTCAGCCATGGGACAGCAACTTTCAGTGAAATCTTGTTTTGTGTTACAAATGTTACAGATTTCTTACACTTTCTTGTTGAAAATATCAAATAATAAATTTGGGACTTAAAAATATTTCAGTGACATTTGAGAACCTAATAATCCACAAGACAAGCAGCTTAGTAGGAGAGGCACATGGATATAAAAGTAAAATACACATTTCACTCAACATCCATGTTTTCAATGGAAATACACTGTAAGCACCTACATCTATTTCTTTTCCCAAAACTCTTATGCCATGTAAACTTGAAATACTCTTATGCTTTGAAATAGGTCAGTTGGCAGAGCTTATTCTTAATTTTTAAATGGCTTGTCACTCCTGAAGCAGGAATATCTGAAAATCAGGCTCAAGAAGACCCATTGTGAAAATTTGGCTGTGTTTTGTCAAAAGCAACATAGAGTCATAATTCCATTACAAAGTTTATTATCACTGAGGCATCACAGGTTTTCACTGAAACATCAAATGCAGACACAAGTTTAGGCCAAGTCTGTTCAAAAATACAACCAACAATGATCATTTTCATGCCAGTGCATTGATTAATTTCAGAAGTGGATTATTGACAGGATGTCCCAATCTATTTTAGACAGTGAAAGAGGGAAACTCTTTTCACTGGTTTGCTGGTTAGCTAATCTATCCAAGAACAAATTGTACTCTTCAATATAAAGTGAACTTCGTAGTCTAACAATAAATACAGCTGCAGAGCCTGCAGAGTCATCTTCAATAATTGACTCACTTAGTAATATACCTGGGCTTAACTGTAACATTTCATGAAATGTCTTAAATGTGCTACAAAGCAGAATTTATTCAACTGGAATTAAACAACCCAACATCTGTGCTTGATTTACAAACTGGGGGTTAACAGTTTCCTATCAACCTGTTAATTAATGCAGCTAATTAATTCAGATCTCTGTATCTACATGTCAGGTTCTGCAGTTCAGTCCATTAAAAATATAAAACAACTGGGAAGAGGAGGGAGAAGAAAGGGGGTGGTTTTTAGACCCCAAAATAACGTGGAAGGGATTTTTGTGGCACTTTTGATGTCACCTGCACCTTTAGTGTCACTGAAATTTCAGCCTGGGAAATGCCATTTCTCTGTCAACAAACTGTGGGGAGAGGGTGATGGGGGCTGCTCAGTCAGGTCCCCAGTTATCCATCATTAATGGGCTGGGGTGTAAACCCTCAGCAGCAGCTCCAGAGCCAGAAAGGAGCCAGACTAGGCAGTTTCAATGAGCCAGGAGTGGTTGTTTGAGCCTTTCTTCCCAAACCCCTCCATTTCTGAATCCAAGCTCCATTTCCCAGCTGGCTCTGGCCCCTCTGCCCTCGGGCTCTGCAGTCACTGCCCAAGGTGTGAGCGAGCCCATTTTTAGCTTTCTGGGCCAAAGTTAGCAGCCTTGCTGCTCTCACTGGGCACAGCGTGCAAGATCTATTCCCACACTAGGAGAGTATTTAGTAAGGTCACAAGGATGCCTACTCCTTATCAAACACATTCCCTGGAAACTTGGCAGGGGTTTCGTTTTACAAGAATTCAGGCGCAAATTAACGGCATTTGTTTCAGACTTATTTAAATTTCTCAGTGTTTGTGCAGAAAGAGATTTGCATTACCACCCTATAACAGCAAATTTGTTGTCAGCAGCTTTCAAAGCCTAATTTTGCTCTCGTCAAATTGATTTTGAGTCCATTTAATTGACCAATTTTGGTAGAGTTGCTTCACATTTGTACTAGAAGCATGCTGCATTTACACTACTAAAGATTTATTTTAGTCTGTTTAATCACTTCATAAGGGAGAAAACCGAGCTTTTAACATCACTTTAAAGATGATAACAACGAGGCTGGAGGCAAACACAGAGTGATACATGCAAGGACTGGATGCAATTTTCCATGTTCAAAGAGGATCTTATGTAAACCAGAGACACAGAGGCGATAGAAGTGTGGCTCTAAATGAAAACAGAGCCCTGCAGAAAGACAGGGCTTGGTCAGAACACTCTGTCTCTCTGTCTAGTAATCTGTGGGAAAGAGGGGAATGCCCCACAGGCTTTGTTTCTTGCCATTTTCCTGACATTTTCCAGTGGAAAGTGCCTGTGTGTGCTGGGCACACTGCCAGGAGCAGAGAGGTGTAAATTGAGCACAGGCAACCACTGATGATCCCCCAGAGCTCCCAGACCATCTGTGCAGGCACAGGGGGCTCCTCAAACCCTGCCCCAGCCACACCAACCTGTGGCCTCACAAGATGGAGTAAAGAGCTCATCACAGTGCATCCAGTGGAAAAAGATGTGGTATGCTGGCTCCCGAGGAGAGCCTGGTTTTAGGGAAGAGCCCTTTTCAGAAAACTTATTAAGAGGAAAAAAAAAAAAAAGAAGAGCAGGGTTAGAGTTCTCATCACCAGCAAAAGCTGAATAGAGCCTCAATAAATGGATAAGAGGGCTCAGACCACTCTGAGAATGCAAGAATGTGTATAAAAATCCATTATGGATCTCAGAAAATATTGCCTTTAACTCTGTATCCTGACAGCAGAATATCCACATCCCATGTGCAATATTTGCTGTGGCATCATCAGTTGGGGTTTGCCCACTTGTTATGCATTGAGGCCCCTCCTCAACTTCCTCAGCCTGAGACTGGAATGTGAAGATGGATAGTTCATTAGTTTCAATTAACAGAAGAAGGCCTAGACACTGCCTTGTACAAGCCCTGTGCAGCCAGAGCCCAGGGATCTCTCTGAGTCCTTTCCAGGCAGGCAGAGCAGGTCCAGCAGGCAGCAGAGCTCTGCTCCCACTCTTACAGCTCCATCCCCACCACGCTGCAGTGGCACCCGGGACTGGATTGCAGAACACCCTGGCCAGAAGATGGCATTTGGGTCAAACCCTGCTCCAGAAGCCCAGCAAAACAAATCCTCCCAGCCTGTGTGCCAGAGTGAAGCCCTCTAGCAGTGCACACCTCTTGTCAAAGCTTGGCAGCCCTCTGGGAACCACACTCCTCCAGCCACACTCTGGGAACCCTCACATCTGCCTCCGTGACCTTGAACAAGTAATTGGCTTGTCTGGGCCTCAGTTTGCTGCCCAAAAGACATTTACAGGGGTTCTTGAGGGTAAGATTGCAAAGCCCTCAAATACAACAGGACTGAGGACAAGAGAAGTGGACAAACTTTTTTGGAAACACGGCTTTCTACTTCAACTATCAAAAAAAACCCCCAAAAAACAAAAAAACAAACAAAACAAACAAACAAAACACAAAAAACCCCGAACAAACAACAACAAAACAAAAAAAACAAAAAACCACCAAACCCAAAAAACCCCAGCTGCACCAGAGTTCAAGTATGGATGCTGAACAGGCTGTGATAAGAGAGGGCCTCCCAGCTGTGCTGGTGGGCAGTGAACCTGTCCAGTGACACCTGCAGAGCCCTGCCCAGCCATTGCAGCACCCGTGTGTGCCCCTGGCCCACACAGAGGGCACCCACAGAGGGCTGGGGCTGCTCTGGGAAATGCAGATCTCTTGGGGGCCTTCCCCAGGAGCAGCAGAGTTATATAATCACCACTCCCTGCCTCAGACACGGGCCTGGCTCTGCTCACGGGAGGCAGCCCTGGGAGCAGCCGTGGCTGTGAGCGCCAGTGTCAACGCTCAGGCCCAAAATAACCCCTGACGGATGGCAGGGATACTCCACAGGCACCCAGGAGTCTTTTTATAGCAGCCCTTTGATTTCAGATACCAAACCCGGGCTATTCTGGGCGCACAGGCTCGGGGAAACATCCGTGATCTTGAGCTTACATGACTACCTTTGCACACAGGTGCTGTCAGAGCTCCTGTGGCTCTCTGTGGAGATGGGGAATGTGTTTATCCCACTGGACATTTGCGCTCACGGAGGGGTAACTCACCTGGAAAATGGAGGCTGTGCTAGCACTCGAGGTTTTCCAAATTGTTGCTGGCGTCTAAAGGGCTTGTCACTTCAAGGAGTCCTAAGATGTCTGATGGTTTGATACTCAAAGTAACAGAACAGAAGAGTTTTGAGTTGAATTAACTAGAAGTGAAATGCAGCCATGGGATGACTTTGATGCATTTCCTCATTTAATGACTAGGAGAGGCTATGGATATATACACACACACATATATGCACATATATATATATATTTTAGTAGGAGAATGTGGCACTAATGGCAGGTGTCCAATTCCCCCTTCTGGCAGATAGAAGTTCACTATTTATTGATAGTGCAGATGGCCTCATCCAAACACATTTTTTAAAACAGAGTGTACCTCTGGTACAACTCTACCAGCCATAAACAGCACTAGAATCTCCTGTGTGGGCAGAGCTCTTGCTGTGTTAACCTCACATCAGTTCAGCACAGCAGGGTAACAGAAAAGGAACATTTTGGCAGCACCACCTGCTTTAGTCATTACTATCAACATTCTAGGGAATTGTATTTCTGATATTTACTATTGTAGTCAGAGCCAAATCTCAAGGAAAGGTGTATAGATGGTAAATGTTCTGCAGCTTGAGCAATGCTGCCCCGATCAGACCCAGTTTACCACAGTACATCCAAATCTTAACATCACTGGTAAGATTTTTCAAAGGAAGATTTCAATTCCCATTTCACAACCACATCATCTGAAGCTGATTAAATACTAGTTCAAACTAAAAAAATCAACTTTTACCAAGGAAAACGTAACACCAGGATCCAGGAACAAGCAGACACTCCAGAGGGATAATTTTAAAAGAGAGAAGAGGCCTTGTAAGGTGCCACACCTGGAATTCTGTGTCCAGTGTGGGCTTTGCTGCTGTCCAATGTTCAGAAAGTCTCTGCTCCCTGCACCTGGCACATTCACAGAACTGAGAGCAGCCTCTCTGTTATCCCAGACAGACACAGCGTGGAAAGGTAAAGAAATACAGCAAAAACAAATCCATGGCTCAGCATCAGAAAACTGGACCAGATCCCCAGCTGGACTTTAAAACGTCTCACTGAAGTTCCTTGCTCATGTTACCTTTCATGATGACTTCATAGCCAATTTAAGCAATAAATGCACAAGAAAAAAAAAAAAAAATCAGTGTTGTGAACCCCTTGCAAATATTTGAAATAATTTTAAAAGTTAATTTCACTAGAAGTCTCTGAATAAGGCCTTATTTCTTCTGGAAATAAATCTGGGCCTAAATACCAGTGCATTAAGGCTGCTTAAGGCTGGAAGTAGGGTGATTCCAACTTGTCCTATTTTAACAGAGTATGCCCAAGGTATGCTTTGAGACTACAGAACGCAATTCATTTCCCAATTACTTTGAAAGGATTAAAAACCTGACCAGATTAGATTCAAAGCCTGGGCAGCAATTGCTACAGCTGAGTATCTTCATATACCTATGCATTTCAGCTGCTCCCTGATGGTAAAATCCCCTGGTCATCAAGGAAAACTCAGTCCTTCAGCCCTTCTCCCCTAAGGCACGCTAATTAATTTATTCATGGATGTTAATCCAACTAGGAAATTGTTCCTCTGTACATAATCTCCCTCTCCTTTAGCATTTGACCATTTCAAATTCTGAGACTATGACCTTCAATGGAAACACTAAAATTAAAAGAATAAATGAAAAAAAGATTGAAAGGTTATTACACTTATAGTTAAAGTAAGGGGGGGAAAATTGCCTTTTATTTATAAAGCTGACCTATGAAGTGTATCTATATGTCTGTGTATGGCTATCCATGTGCTTTAGCAGATTTATTCTTTACCTTCTCCAGGTCTCCAGAGAAAGCCCATTGAAGATTATGTATCTTGTTGTGCTGTATCTGCCAAAACTGCTTTATTTGGGAAAACAACAGAAAATAGGCCAAACTAAAATTAATAGAGAGTTGTAACTGACACGGTCAGCCAGAGCACAGGCATCAGAAAAATATCTAGTAACACAATGGGTTGATTTGGGTGGGAGAAAGTTCCCTTGCCTTGCCTTAGAAATTCAGCAGTGATCTTTAATTCTGCCATTTGTCAGAAAACGTACTGAAATACTGCTAAATATGAAAGCTTAAGAGAGATGCAGCCATAATCAGAGAGGAGCTGCACTGTCACAAGCCACCTTTCTCTCAATTTATTAGTGTTAGAAAATTAAAGCAGAAGAAACTCTTTTGCTGAATGTTTCTAGTGCAGAGTGTCTGCTGAGGAGTGACTCCCAGGCTCTCTACAGCAGGGCCAGCAAGTCAGGGTAAGCAAATCCTGCCTGTTAGCCATGTTCCACAACCTGCTGCGTGCACCCACCTCAGAAGGGACACCAGCCCACATGCACAAAGATGCTCTGAGCTGAGGGCAACGCCTTTCCCTTAAGGTGAAACATCTGCAAACTTCCCTTGGGAAGCTGTGAGCAGACCTAGGGTGAAGATTACAGCAACCCAGCACTGCACAGAGAAACTGCAGCACTGCTGTCTTGGTTTGGAAAGACAGGTATCTGCTAGGGAAAGCTGGAATTTCCCTTGGAATGGAGAATGTAAACCCCTCACCCCCTCCAAATTATAATTTTGCAATTAAGGGCTTTCAGGCAAAGATTTGGGAATAGAAATAACANTGGCCCATTATCAGGAGGCACCTGCCCCCCTGCTCCCAGAGTTACAAGAGAGAAAGAAAAAACATCTCCCCAGCTGCTTTTAACAAATGAAATAGAATACACAGTTTTGGTTCCATAACCCAAGACAACTGCACAAACTGCAGCACTGCACAAGGAACTGCAGCCCATCCCCAGAGCCATTCAGTGCCTCTGCACCCCCAGCTGGGCACTCCCCAGCCCCTGCACAGGGGAATTGCTCAGAGCATGGCTCTGCATTGCCCAGAGAGCACAGCAGCACCATTCACACCACTAATGTGCACTAATTCCCTATTTATAAACAAGCTGTGCTCCACACTAGTACTCCTCTTACCAGTGACTTATCACCTCACACTTCAGAGGGTGATGGTTATAGCCACTGGGAGCTGATCCATTCAAAATACCCAAGCCAAGGCTCCCACTGTATTACACTTGTGTGACCCCAATGGAACAAGAATTTCTGCAGACTGAGGACAAAACAATAGGTCAAAGCCTTGATTATTTTCTTCTTCTGCTGTCTTGGATGTCTGTTTTTACCTGGAAGTATTGTTTATGTACTGAAATATGTAAGTTTTATGATTATTACATTACTCAGAGAAATAAACAATGAGCATTCTTGGACACAACCTGACAGCAGGCTGGCAAGTAGAGAGAAATAATTCTGAATTCTCTTCATTTCAGCATGAAATAATGCCAAAAAAGGTGAATACCATTATGTAAGCTGCAGACAACTCATAATTAACGTCTGAAATACCCTCGTGGTTTAGCTTTTAGAGGGGAAAAATTGAAACAACTGTCAATTAAAGATCAAAAATATCAGACTGTTGTTTTTGTGTCTGTTATCGGTCTATTTCCAGGATTTTAAAAGGCCCTGGGTGTCAGATGTGAGCACCATGGTTTGAGTACAATGCAAATTGCCAAGCACATAATCTTCAGGGGGCTTTTCTCATCCCCAGGGCGAGGTGCTGGGGGAAAGGAGGGCTGCTGACAGCAGATGGCTGATAAAACACATCTAACACTGACTCAGACACTCCACAGCCCCAGCTCATCCACGTGACAGACAGACAGACAGACAGACAGACAGACAGACAGACACTGGTGTCACTGACACTGGGCAAGGCAGGGGAGGGCTCCCAGGTGGTGACTGAGAAGTGAGCACTTTTGGCTGCCTCTGCCACCTGCACTGTCAGCCAAGGCTGGGCTCTGGACACACAGCCAGGGGGGTTCACAGAGGGAGAATCCCCCTTCCCAGAATGGACTTCCCAGCAGAGATGTGAGTGCAGCGTGGGTTAGCAGGTCCCTCAACTCACAGGTGAAAGACTGGAATCACAGCAAATTACATAGTTTAGAGTATTTCTATAATTAGAACTATGAAAATCTAAAGAATGTCCATAATCAGAACTGCTAAAGAATCTGTACTAAAAAAATGGATGCACTGGAAAGACATTTTTGGTAGAAGTTCTCATTCCCCTTGCTGGAAACCAAGAGAAGCCCTACAGGCAGAGCCCTATTCACTCATTGGAAAGGGTGCAAAACCTGAACTATTTCATTTTTTCTCAAAGCCAAGCATCTCTGCACAGAGTACCTCTGCTCCCCTTCTCCCCAGATGCCAGCAGTAGATTTCCTGCCACTTTTCTGGAAGGGCTGGGATGTTTTTACTGTAAGCAGGCAGTGCTCAGCATCGTGGTTCCAACCAGCTCCCTCGCCCACCTGCTGCGAGTTGTGAGGCAGCAGCAAAGTAACTCCCAACTGCTGGTTGTTTCCTGGAGCAAAAAGCTGGAAAGATTCCTTTGTTCCTTTGGCTGACACAGAGTTCAGACATTCTGCCCACAGCTGACACGGTTCCTTCTTGTGTTTAGTTCAGTTCTTTCACTTCCACCACATACCTGGAAAAAAAAAATAAATTGTAAGGTTCCAGATCAGGAGCCATTTTTTGCCTAAGTGGAACTGTGAAAAAGGATACACTCTTGCTCCTAAGAGGAACTGATTGAAATGTAGGCTGTCAGCCTATTAATTGCAGAGCAGACACAAAAAGTTAGCCAAAATAGATAAATAATGGTATTGCATTTCATTTAGACTGTAGTGAAATGAGCTACCTGCTTTACTTTCATATGCAGTCACACCACTAAAACAGATTTTTTTCTAGTTTAGTTGGATAAGTTATTTGAGCATTCTAGACAAATATTGAAAGCTAATAAAGTTGAACAGCTACTACCTTTTTTTCTACCCTGTGTTTTGGTCACAGCTTGACTGTTCTTTCATTGGGCCAGGGGGACACAGCTGAATGCTGCTTCTGTAACTTATTTTTCACCACCTGAACAAAGTGCTTGTGTGTTTTCATACCTCCAGTTCCAACACTGCTCTCTGTGGTGGCTCAGACTCATTAATCCCCCATTTCCATGAGTGCCAGTAATTGGAATGCTGGTTCTTTAGCAGGCAAGTTCTGGCTGCAGTTAAATACAAATATGCCTTTAAAAAACCCAACAATATGGTGCTGCAATATCAGACACTGCATTAGAGACAGCAAATCTTGCTGTGCATAAGCTCTGGAACCAGAATGCTGTGTGGACATACCCCATACTGATATTATTTACCTTCAAATTAAAATTTGGTATGACAAGTGCTTTTTCAAAGTATGGATATGACTTAACCTGTTTGAGACTTTGAGTAGCCTTTGGGAAGCTTGGTTAATACTTTCAGCAGAGTAGTGGAACACTACCATTTTTGTACTCAGGAGGAGATAATTTTAAAATAACCATAGATTAATTTAAAAAAAAAGGCAAAAGACTTCAGTCTTTAAGAGAGAATTCTTGGTTTTTTTTAAAAAAATATTGGAAAACTTTTATTCTTCAATTGGTTTTTAAAAATAGTCTGTGGTAGCCACAGTGTTCAAGTCTTCCTTGCTTTTTGAGGGCTGGGTGCCCTTCTGTGGGATGGTTTAAAGACTTTAGTAGGATTTCAGGCATTTATAGTAGCACAGCTTTGGGCTCTTCTCTTCTAATGGTGAAGCCAGTGCAAAGAGGGATGGCAGGAAATTCTCACTGAAATGCCATCACACATTCTGCTCAGTCAGCCTGGGCTTTAGAGATCTCAGGCACTTCCAGCTGGAACTTTGAAGACATATGCAAGAAAAGCTGTATGACAAATGGATCTTTCAGTTGCTGTTCCAGTGGACAGAACTTTACCTGGTGCTTTCCCACCTTTCCAGAACACAAATCCTCAGACACAGCTGCAGTACAGAAAATCCCAAGTGACAGGGATGCACAGCCATTGGCAACAGAGGCAGAACCCTGTCATCACTGGCCTGCTCAGAGAGACATGCCAGAAACCAGCCAGGGACAATGTTCTTCAGTTCTCCACCAAAACAGAGGTAATTGCGGATGCCATACAACAGCAAGTGAGTTGAGTGCATAAATTTGTGTTCTGGGCTGAGATTTCATCCCTGATCCCTTGCAAACCCAAAGCCCAGAGTGTGGTGCCCAGGCACTGCAGTCACTGGCAGTGCAGGTGTCTGACAGCTGGGGATTAACACGAGTTCAGAGGCATCCAGCTGTGCTGGAACTGAACTCTTCCCTTCTGAGCTGTAAACAAGGGATGCTCCACTTGCTCCATTTCTCTTTCTGCATTTTGAGTTAAATGTGACAAGGCAAACCCTGTCACAGAATTAATGTTTGAACTCCTTTGTACGTCAGGCTAAAGGCAGTATTAGTACATCCCATTCTGTGCCATTTCCAAGCCTTGCAGAAGATAAGATTATCTCATTAATCCTGTTGTGCTCCCTCCTAGGAGGTGAAACACCAGACAGAAGAACACAGAAATAAGGTGGTTGAGAAGTGGTGTCTGACCCTAGAGCATCAGAGCAAAGCTGTGGATGCTGCCAAAGCTTCTGGAAAAGCACAAATTTGAATTAGGAATCTTCACATTCTGTATCTCCCACCTAGACTCTCATATAAAAGCAATTCTTTTTGACCAGTGTGTAGTAGTGTGGTAGAAAGCAGACAGGTTTCATTCACTGCTGCATTTACTCCCTAACTTTGCCTCTAAACAATTCACAGTCCTCAAAGCCTCAGAGGAAATTGTGACAAAAGAGAGCATTTTTTCCCAATTCAAGGAAATGCAACAACAACAACAACAACAAAATTATAAGTATACTTTAAGCTCTCTTACTGCTGTATTTATGAAATATATCTATTTATTTATATAAACACTTTGGGCTATCTCTTAAGCAGATATTTCCTCCTCACTCTCCTTATACTTTCATTTTGACATCAATTATTAGTTCAGAAGACAATACCAAAAGGTAAGATATTTGCTATCAATTAGTTGGATTAATATTAAATAAGAAATGCATAGAGGATTATGGTAAAAGTTAGAATTATACAAACTATTTTCCACACTTACTATTAAAGTAATGGGAATTTTGCAAAGCTGGAAAATGGAAATTTCCATCAGGGCTCCAATAAAAGGAAGAGAATACTGTGAAGAGCCTCTGTAGCATTTTGGGTGTTCAGAAGTTCAGCTGCTTCCTGCTCACATAAATACAGCTCTAGGCAGTCACACCTCCTGAGTATAACTCATGTCTCCCCATTTTGTGCTTTTACAACCAAAAAAATGCCTTCACACTGAGGGAACTCTTACAAAATTTGAATTATAATAATGGGATGGAATTAACAAGCCCTGGAGAGTAAAAAGCAACACATGAAACAGAAACAGAGTTGTCATCAAAACTGTAAAAAAATAAATTATGGAAATCGAGTGTCCAAATGGATGTGAGGGTCAAATGCCAGAGATGGAAACTTCAGGGAGAACCTATCAAAGGGGACAGAGATAAAGCTTCCACACCAACCATCAGCTGCAGACCATCAGTCCTTGCCTGACACAAGTGGATTTCACTCAGCTACTTGGAGTTTTCAGTGTCATGGTGAGAGCTGCTTCACTTCAGTTACACTCAGTGTTACACAGAGATTTTGTGCTTGAAAAGGGAGAGCAGAATCACACAAAGAATCATCTGCTTTCAAGACTTCTCCATTTCCTATAAGTTTAGAGTTAGCATTTTTAAAGCTGGGCTGTCTGGCCTTTGGACACAAACAGATTTTGAAGACAGGCTGTCTGAAAGTTTCTCATGGAATTCCTTTTTCCCATAAAATTCCAGTTTTTGTCTTTTCACCCCCACCCTACACATGTTGCAACTCAGAGGGAGCAGTGATTCCTAGCAATCACTTCATAACAACAGGGAAAGCTTTCTGTCCTTGTTGCCAGGACAAATCTGTTCTCAGATAATTATTTCACAGTATCATTGGCATAAACTCCCTCTGCTCAGAACACCCAAAGCTGTGAACATCCTGCCTCAGCAGTCTCAGCCTCTGCAACAGACACCCACAGTGAGAGACAGCTAAGAGTTACTGCTTGCCAAAGGCTTGCTGAGAGCCCAAAAAGGTATTTGGGGCCAAATTATTGGAGTAATAATAATAATAATAATAATAACAGTAGTACTGTTTTGGAATTTATATTATAATTATGATGGCGGTGACGACAATGAATGAAAGTTATCCCCAAATGAGCCAGTTTCTTTCATCTTGAGACACCAAAGAACAGGAACAATCTGGTACCACTGGTCAGCTCAGCTCTCCCAGCAGTATGGTAACTCCTTGGAATTACCAGGCAAATTAGGAAAATGTGCTCTAACACCAAAAAAAAAAACCCCAAACCATCACTCAGCCAGTAACAGAAGTCAGGCTGTAGCCAGTGACCGTTCACAAAGGGATTTGCAGAGCTCCCCCTAAGGAATGATCCATGTCTCTACTGTGCAGAAGCAGCACTTCCCCACCCAGCCGTGGCACAAGTTTCTTCCCAAGGGGAGATGAAACAAAAGTGGCCTTGAGGAGCAGTGACACTGTAATGTCATGATTCCAGCTGGATCAACCTGCTTAACTCTTAGGAAACTTGTATTAAACAAGTATTAAGATTAATACTTGTTTTTATACAAGCTGATCCTGAATAAGCCATTTAACTTTAAAAAGTGCTGATGGAAATTCTGAATTGCCTGTTCATAGGAAATTAAGATTTTTCATCCGTACCCTGAGGGGGGAACATTTATTGCAGTTTATTTCCCTCTAATATTTTGTTGATTACCTCCAAACATTCCAGTTTTTCTCCTGTGAAAATCAGCGTGTAAGACTGTGAAATGCATGACTGAACAATCCAGTTTATTTAAACCAACAGAAAATTATTGTAGGTCTCATTTTTAAATGAAAATTAGAGCTCTATATGCCATTCAAAAAGCTGTGAGTGCTTTAAAACTTTTCTTTTAAAAGAAAAACCTTTCCATAAATAAAAAATTACCACTTTATATCACTTTAGTGATTGCCCTAATGCTGTAACTTGGCAGGTTAGAGGCTTTACAGACAACTTGTAAACCTTCCAAACAGACATCAATATAGAAGTAATTGCACGGTCTTTATAAAGCAATCTGAACAATTATGCTCCAATATAAAAATCTATTTCTCCTATAACCAGTGATGAATCAGCTGCCCATTAATGAGCAAAGATGGTGACTCATCATCTTTAAAAGATTTAAGACTGGGAAATGTGACAGCTTCTTAAAATTGGCACCTGAGCTCGTCTGTTCTAGCGACGGCCGAGGTGGCTGAGAGCCCCTGGAGTTTCTTCCAGTGTCCCAAAGTTAAGCTTGGAACTGCCCCTCCCAAGGACACACCCTCTGTGTGGGAATGTCCCCTGCTCTCACCTGGGCTGGGTNGTTAGACTTTTAGACCTCTCCTGTTGCTGTTCCCTTCCCTGGTTAGGCTGTATCCCCATCACTAATAAACCAGGTGTCTTGAGAACATCCCGGTCTCAGGACATCTCTCTTTGGACTCAAACTATGACGATTTCTACAGGTAAAATCACAGAACCACAGAGTCTCAGAGTCTCAGAGTCAGCCAGGCTGGAAAAGACCTTTGAGACTATCAAGTCCAGCCTGTGACCAACACCACCCTGTCACCACACCACGGCACTGAGTGTCACATCCAGGCTTTCTTAAACACCTGCAGGGACATTGCCACAAAGCAAAAGGGCCTCCTTCAGCACAACATTCATAATCAGTTTCTAATTTGTTGTGGAACAATTCCCTTCTCTGTCAGTGCCAATTGGACACGGGGTGAGTCAGATGGGAGCAGGGCACGCTGGCTGCTGCTGCTGAGGCAGGGCAGCATCAGGAATTCTGTGAGATAATGGAGATTGGAAACTGGAGAAATTCAGTGAGCTACTGGAGATTGGCAGCTTTGATCAGAGGCAGCCACTCCAAGCACAGAATCTGTCTTCTGTGAATGGGTGTCATTGCATTTAAACCACTAACATGATACACCATGGAGACTTCCATATAGAATAACCCAAATTTACTTCTGCTTGCCAATGTTTTGTACTTGATGAGTATTTTACATTCTTTCCTCACTCCTTTCGCTGAGACTTGCCTTCATGAATGTTGTGTGTGCATGCCTAAAATCTTAGACAATGTATTATTTTTAACTTCTTTTTATAAGAATTGTATATGATGTAAATCAACACATCCTTTGCCAGAGGGAAAAAAGTTTGCAAATCCACAGAGACCAAAGGAAAAAGACCAGCATGCAAGAAGCACTTTGGTAATTTTGAAACAAGCATGACAAATTTATTTTTCAGGTCAGTGCATGATTTTCTATTACTTTCTTTTCCTTTATCAGTCCTGGCTTACACTACCCATAGTGTAATTAAGATCATTAATTTAATCTAAAATTGAAATAGGTTTTTAAAAGTCAGCTTGTGCTGTCAGCTGGGATCCTACACACACAGCAGGTCAGCTGAATGTGAGGTGGTAATTTTGAACTGTGTGCACAGGATTTTTGCTGCAGTCTCCAGGTCTTCTGAGCTTCACAAACACTAAAAATCTGCTCAGACAGACTGCCCATTCACACTTGCTTGGTTTTGAGAGAAAGGTGTTTGTTTCCATGGAGGTTGAGGGTTTGGGGGTATTTTTAGTTTTTGGAGAAGGGACCAAATTTGTAATAAGGCACAATTCAAAGAAGGATACAGTGATTTTGAGCTTCAGGTTTCCTTCTTCTGATTGCAGAATACTCTAGTTACTGTTTAAAACACAAAATTCATCTACATAAATCAATCAGAAATTTCCAGTTTCAGGGAAGTGAAGGAATGATTTCTAAAATAAATGTCAAAAACACAGGAGGGAAGAAAGACATCACCTTGAAGTTATGCAGGTTATGTGCATTAACAGTAGGAATGACAAGCACAAGAAACAAGTCTCAAACACCACAACAAAGTGTAATTTCAGGTACTGCCTGTGTCCTTCCCACTAGGTTACTGTTTAAAACACAAAATTCATCTACATAAATACATCAGAAATTTCCAGTTTCAGGGAAGTGAAGGAATGATTTCTAAAATAAATGTCAAAAACACAGGAGGGAAGAAAGACATCACCTTGAAGTTATGCAGGTTATGTGCATTAACAGTAGGAATGACAAGCACAAGAAACAAGTCTCAAACACCACAACAAAGTGTAATTTCAGGTACTGCCTGTGTCCTTCCCACTAGGGTGGTATAAGTGAGTATAAAAAGCATTTGCAGCTTTGTCTAAGCCCAGCAGCCACCCTGACCACCCAAAAGCCTCAATGTGAGAAACAGCTGGGGAAATCAACCACCTGTCTTGCCATTAGCACTGCTTCTTTTCTTAATGCAATACCTTGAACACAGAAAAGTTTTCTTTATCTTTCAGACACAAATATTAGATATTTTATTAAAAAAAAAAAAAGATTTGTAGCCAACACAATCTTTCAAAGTTGAAAGTATCTCTTTAAATAATCCTCTCAGAGGATCAGATTCTTGGCATAACTAGATGAATTTTGCAGTTTTGTGTGTGAACAAGAAAAACACCTCATGTTAAAGACATTTCACTCTTCCATAGTGAGGAGAAGGAGGAGGAAGCAGGACTTTCCCAAGGCCTGTCCATACCCTGTGGCCGAGTCTGAGCTCAGGGCTGGGCACTGCCAGGGATCACAGGTTTTATCTCTTTCTAGCATGGTCTGATCTCAGCAAACATTCTCACTCCACTGGGTGCCCTTTCTGCCCTTCATTCCTTTCTCAGGCATTTACAAGAGATGTATTTTCTTGTATGTTTTGTATGAGAAGAGATGAGAGACTTGGGATTGTTCAGCCTGGAGAGGAGAAGCTTTGGGCTGAGCTCAGTGTGGCCTTGCAGGGCCTGAAGGGGCCGAGAAGAGACATGGGCAGAGATTTTGGACAAGGACTGGAGGGCCAGGAGCCAGGGAATGGGTGCCAGTGCCAGAGGGCAGGGCTGGCTGGGATCTTGGGCAGGAATTGTTCCCTGGCAGGGTGGGCAGGGCTGGCACAGGGTGCCCAGAGCAGCTGTGGCTGCCCCTGGATCCCTGGCAGTGCCCAAGGCCAGGTTGGCCACTGGGGCTGGGAGCAGCCTGGGGCAGTGGGAGGTGTCCCTGCCCATGGCTGGGGTGGCACTGGGTGGGATTTGAGGTCCCTTACAACCCAAACCATTCTGGGATTTTATGATAATGTAATTCTTAAATATCAAATGTCATAGCCTAGAAAAATGTCCTCCAGCCCCCCCTCATTGCCTTGTCTCAGGGTGTTCACCCTGCACAATGAGCTTTGCTCCTCAGTGAGGAAAGAAGAAATCAAGACATTATTTTGGGTATTACTTCATGATAATAAAACTGACTGGTTTGGCGTGCAGCCGTGTTTGAAACGTGCCATTAAGGGAGGAATTAGAGCAAAGCCTTCATGCCTGCCCAGCTCCAGAGTTCCAGTCCTGGGAGGCTCTATGTGCCCAGAGTTATCAGTTCCCAGAGGAGCTAGCTGTGACCTGATGCAGTGAGCATTTACTCTTCCATGAGGGTAGATAGTTCAGAGGGTTTATGCATTTTTCAGTAGTAATCCTGCTTGAGACAGTGGAGTCACACATCCATAAATTTACCTCACCACTTCAGCACTAAGTGTTGATACAGGAGACATATCTGCTTCTTGCACATGAGGAAGACTGGCAGTGATTAACAAGACTTTAATTTCATGCAAGCCTCACGTGGAGATAGCTCAGAATAGCAGAAGATACCACAAATCATTTGTTTATCCCACTGTAGCCTCTTCATTTATTTTCCTCAGCATTAACTGCCCTCATTTTCTCTTCTTTCTCTCCTTCCAGTATATGCTGTCTTGAATCTCTTTTTCCAGATGGTTTCTATCACCCTTAACAGTAATCGGAAAATTGCCCATGTGTTGTTTAAAGGTTCAGAACCAATTACCTAAGACTTTGCTTTCATTTCACCAGCTCAAAATTTCTGTGTATCTGATCACATTGTTCCAGCTGTGATCCTAATGAGCTAGAATTTCTCATTTTGGGGGCTCCTAAATTCTATTTATAGAGTCCTTTCCAACAATGAATGCATCTGTTCAGAAAACAAGGTCGGACTGTGCTCAAAAATAACTTATAATGAGCCATGTCAGCAAATACCAGATAAAGGTAGTGCTGAAAGAGGGAAATGAATACTTCAAGCTCATTTATGATTTATGAGTTCAGGGTTGAAATGGAAGTGGCACGTAATAATGAACAATGGAAATATCTCTTGTTTGGAAAGTGCAGATGAATAGAACTTTGGGCTTGACTAGGTTATTAATAGGTTATTGATCCAACCTATTTCTGCTACAAGAAGGAAAAAAAAAAAAAAAAAAGAGACCAAAGTTCAAAAACTGGTCAGCAATAAACAAAAATGTACTCCATCAGCCAACAGCCCAAACAGAGACCAGCCATATGCACAGCCATAAAAATAGAGACCCTTAAGCATCAGCCATGGGTATCTCACACTAAACCTCACACTAAACCCACACTGCTCTGCAGGTACCATGTGCACATCCAGGGGGTCCCACTCTGACTCTCCCCAGGTTTTCCAAGGGGAGGCCAATTGACTCTGGACAGAGTCCCTGGATGTCATGGCAGTGAAAATTTCTGTGACCTCAAGGGAGAGCACAATGCTGTATTTCCTACTCCAGACCAAGGAATCCAAAATTCTGTGATTTTTTAGAGGTAGGCATTTGCTTTCCCTCTACTTTCCCAGTAGGATTGTCCTGCTGACAAGTGCCTCAGGAGGTCTGACTTCTGTGCAATGCCTACATCACTGGCACCTTTGGTTTTAATTCAGCACCACCCTGGGAACCAGAGCCAGCCTTTGCTGTGCTCCTAAGGAACACGTCAGAAATGTGTCAGAAAACACAGTCATGCCTCTCGGTTCATGGCAAGGTTCTTAGAGCAGCTAAAATGTCATCAAGTCGAGAAAACCTCCTTAGACAAAAATTAAAGTTTAAATGGATACATATTCATACCTCTTCTTTTTCTTCACAGAGCATAAAAATCCTATTTTCATCACTAAAATGTATTTAAAGCAGGAGGATCCTGGTGCTCACGGCTGCCCAGGATTCCAGCTTGCCTCCAGGTCTGTAGATCAAGTGATGTTTTTAGCCACACATACTCAAAAAATAATATATATACACCTGCAGCAATCAGGTGGTCTGATGAATAGTACAAGGTGTTCAAATTTATTTAGTAATTTTGTTATGTTTTAACCAGATATTTAGGCTTCTGCTGCCATTTTCAGTTTTCACAAAACATAATTGCAAAACACAGCTCGAGGAGAGCTGTTTGATTCCAGCTGTCATTTGCTGGGTATTTTGCAATAAGAACATAAAGTAAGAGCAGGTTCACCTATTGCTACATTTCCTGGGTTACATTCTTCCTCTTGCTGTAATTAGCATCAGAACTTTACAATTCCTACCCTCTTCAAAAATGTGTAAAAAAGCAATAGAAAATTCTTACACTAAGCTGGAAAGGCTATCACTTACATCCATAACTGGAAAGTTTTTGAACTCTTTCAGCAACAGAAGTTTCGTGGGAGATTGTTTTCATCAGCAGGATGAATAAAAGATGAGTTGGCAGGTGAATCAAGTAGAAATATTTATTACTAGCATGCACTGAGAATGACACTAGAATGCCTCTAAAAGCCTGACTGGGGGAAAAAAAAATAAATGAAAAAGCCATTTAAAAATTAACTGTTACTCCAGTAAAGGAAATGAAGATAACCAGATAAGCAAGCACAGCATGTGGTTAAAAAAACACACAAAAATTGAATCCAAAACAAAATTGCAGCCAAAATGAAATTGAAGCCCCTTTTCCTTTACGTCACATGGTCATAGAAGGGCAACAATGTCCCATTGTTCTGTGGGTTTTACAAAGGTTTCAGGGTTTTCACCACAGAAACTCAGACTATTGGCCAGTGCCATCTGCTCTACTGCAGCCAAAGAGTTCAGACACACAGGGATAACCACAAAGTCCCAATAAAAATAAACAAATCCCCTTTTCAGCAGCTTTAGGGTTTTACTACTATTGCCACAGTTTCATTATTACAGCAATTATCTCCTGTTCATAAGTGAACTCTGCCAGTGAGGGGAAGGTTCTGTGTGCCTGCCTTGGGAACTCACAGGGGACTTCAGGGCAGAGAGAACCCCTGGCAAACAGCAGGTTCCTGAATGCATGGCACACCAGAATTAGAGCTGGATGCACTAATTGTATTTGTTTTACATCACCTTCCAAACAGTTAGAAATAACTATTCCAGCTTCTCTTAAATAGGATGATGGAACATGAGCCCCAGCCCTGGAAGATTTTCATCATGACCTGTTATTTCCTCTGAAAATCTGGCCAAATGACTGGTTTGCACTTCTAATAGAGTGAGAGCAAAGAAAAGATCTGGTTAGCAAAGGCTCCACATGGGTTTGAGGTCAGAACCCAACCCAAGGCCATGTGTGGAGCAAGTCCCTGGAGGACCAGCTCCAAAGTTCTCAGCTTTGCCCTGCTCCACCACCAGCTCCAAAGTTCTCAGCTTTGCCCTGCTCCACCACTGCCCAGCATCTTAACCCTTTAGTTGAGTTCCACTTACTGTCTGGTTATTTTATTTTCATGGTAAGTGGTTAGAAACAGCCTCAAACAAATCCCAGGCTGAAGTTTGGGGTTACACAAAAGGTAAAGTTGGTCTAAGAGCATGATGCATCACTTTCATCAAGTAACAATGAGGACAAAGTTACTCCTTTATACAGCACCTCAGATGGGTGTTATCTGCTGTGTTAATTCTGCATTGCCGTGACAGCAGCAAACAGTGGGAGAAGCTTTTCTATGGAATTGTGGATTATTCACATGTGCACCTGGCTGAAACCACATCTGGTCACACTCCAGAATTTCCTCACCCTCCTGTGTGAAAGAAACTCATGTCCCCCTTCTCATATTGCTCTAAAAGTACAATTATTCTTGATGTAGTTGCTCGGAACAATAATCAGAAAATGTAATATCATGGAGTAACAGTAACAATATGAGGGGGAAAGACATGAGGAATGTGACAGCAAGAATGCACAGAAAATGCAAATTTTGATAAATTGCAGCTGCATAAGTGCAGGCAAGTATGTCCAGAAAAAAAGAACTGGGGATAAAAGCAAAGGGTAAAGGGTGGGGAAAGCCTCATTTTACTCAAGAATTCCAGCTGACAGTGAGGCTGGAGCAAGACATCTCTGTGAGCACCCAGACCAACAGTGCATCCCCATCCCTCCAGGAGCACTCCAGTGCAATTCCCAGACTAGAAGTTTGCCCAAATGAAAGTTTCAATCTAAGGCAGAGCGTGGCCCTGGGGCTGGAGCTGCCCAGCAGCAGGAGGAGGCACTGGGGTTATGGCTGAGCAAAGACCTCCCCAGCTCTGGAAGCATCTTTTCCTCTTGTGCAACTGCAGCCTCTCCAGAAAGCTCAGGCAGGTGTGTCCTGGCTTCACTTGCATGTTCTTGTGCCTCACAGTACCAGAACAGAGACTGTTCCACACAGCTTAACCCCTTCTTGGGCCATTCAAACTTTCAAGAATTTGATTAATTCTTGAAAAAGTATTAATCAAACTCTTGCTCAGATTGCCTCGTTCGTAATTTTGAAGTATTAATAAATCACATAGAATTTTTAAGACGTGTGTAGGTGATTGGTGTTTTTTTCCTCTATTTTCAGGAGCATCTAAAATTTATGTTATGAAAAGAGCGAGGAGATACAGGTCACAGCACAGCAATCCTTTTGCAAAACTCAGGTGACATCGTCTGGCCGAGCCCGGCTCTGCAGGCACCAAAGCAAGGATTATCCAGTAATGCACTGAAATGGGAATTCTGCTTGTTAAGAAAATCAACACTGGACTGTGGAGCACGAAGTTGTGCTGTAAGAGCCACCTCAAAGCAACCAAGTCCACTTCAGAGGGGACAAACCAAAGCAACTGAACACAAATAGAAAGGAAATGCCCAAGGCTCTGCCCTGGGAGCTCAGAAGCCCCTGCACTGGTGATGCCTGAAGTTTGAGCTTTCTTGTTTTTCAGATTCTGTGCTGCCCAGGGGTGCAGTTCTGAGCCTCACACTCAGTGTCACTCAGCTCTCTTCACAGAGTAGGGAGACAAAACAAATCCTTTTCCTGCTGAAGACCAAAGGCAACTTTCAGGCCCAAAAGCACAAACAATGGTGGGAAGACCAAGAAGGATGGGACTTCATAACCTGCAGCTGTAACTGGACAATTAAACTCCAGTATGCAAATGGACCAAAAGTTATCAAAGTGTAAGATCTTGTGACCAGTCAGCTATTTTTGTGATCATCTTGGGTCCACCTTGGGTGTAGCCCTGGCCGGGCTCCTGTCCTGCCCAAGGTGGATCCTGGAGGCCTTTCAATAAACATCTGCTTTATTCTCTGGCTCTGCCCAGTCTCTGTCTCAGCTCAGCCTTCCCAAGGCATCACTGGCAGCAGGATTCTGGCTCCTAAAGCACTGCAGTCACCTGCAGGTGGGAAGAACTTCTTCCACAGGGAGAACCTCTGGGCTGGTTTGGGAGCAGTACAAAGCCAGAGTCTGAACTAACCTACCTGCCCTAGAGCAAGTCCCTATAGGATTGGCTCCAAAATTCCAGCAGGGAGGCGTGGGAAGTGTGCTTTATGACCCACTCCTCTGCTGCCCATATCATTTTAAATATTGCCTGCTGACCACAGTTTCCCCTTCTTCATTGTTTATCTCAAAAACAAAAACAAAAACAAAACAAAACAAACCCTCATGAAGCCAGGCAGTTTTTTCTCTTTAAGAAAAGTGCCAGGTAGATTCCCATAACCCAAATAAAAACCATAATTATTTTTCCCTGCCCCAGCTGCTGGCTCCCTGTCATGTTTTCCTTGAGGATGTTACAGAGTTTCAGTCAGAGCATCCCCAGTCCCTGAGGCCCAGCTCCAGCAGAGGTGCCCTGTGTGCCCTGTGGTGCTGGCACAGGCCAGGCTGTGATGTCCCTGAGCCACAGCACAGAAATGATCTCACCCAGCTCCCAGTGCAGAGACCCCACAGGAGCACTGTGAGCCAGTCCTTCAGGATAAATCCAAGACTCTGGTAAAATAGCAAGTGTTCTGCTGGGCAGTAACAATTTGAAGGTGAATGTCCCCACCACAGATACAAGGAAGGGAAAACATTTTTGTCATGTCACACCATGCTTTGTCACTCCAAGAGAAATTCACACCTTGGATTCTTCCCTTTCTACTTTCTATGGAGGTACTCAGCCTGTGGCAGTACAGAGCACACACCAGCAGTGTGACAAACTGATCCTGACAAAACTCCCAGGTGTGCACAGCCCTGCTTCTGGCTCTCATTACAACTACAGCTCTGAACAGAGAAACTCCCTTCAACTTATACCAAAAAACTCCTCCTCAATCTTAGACAATTATCTTCTTCTGGAAGAAATCAGTCCCAAATAATTTTGTTTTCTTTTTACCTCTCCAAGAACAGATAAACGCTTGGAATTAATGGGAATAAAGTTAAGCCTCAAAGACTAAGTACATGAACACTTGCCTTGCTACTGGTCTATTGCAATTTAAGGATTTATTGTTTCTATAACTGTTGTGGGGGAGGTTGCATTAAGACAATTACAACATTTTGAATGTTACAATGATGCTTTAACTGCTGATGAACACGTACATATCAAAGTTAAAATAACTTTATGTAAGTGTCAAATTAACTGAAGCCCAGTTTGCATATTTTGGCTAGTGAACTCGTTTTCCCTGTGCTACCTGGTTATTTGATGGAACCTCAATAGTGTCAAGATGTCTTTACTTTCATTTTGTTGTTGAAAACCCTGAGCTACAAGCACCTCAGCAAACTCAAGCTGATCACTTCTACCCCAGGTTGAACATTTGTGCTCTCTGACCTGGAACCTGGCATATTTCCCCAGGAGCACATTCCAGTGCAGCAACCAAAACATCGCCATGTAAACACCCATTTCATAAAGATTAGTTTTAAGTGTGAAAGGAGTATTTTTACTCACAAAAACAATGATCCCCCCTTACCAACTACAAAAAAGTTACAAAAACCAAACCAAAACCAAACCAAAACAGACCCTCTCCTAACTCCATTATGGAGATCTAAATACTTAAATATAAATAAGCATAATAATTTAGGAGTTCTGAAGAAAAGAAGTGACTAATTTGTATTTGAGTTCAAGGTGTAAGTTTTACAAGAAGAAAACAATATTTTTTCTAGTATTTACATGCATGCTTAACCTCAGATGTTTTATTTAAGTTGTAATGCCCATAATTTTAAGACACAGAATTTGTGTGACTACTATTGACTATTAGTTCTCTTACTGCTGCAGAAATGAAGGACACAAAAGGCAAGCAGAATTATCTAACCTAAACCAGACTGCCTGCAAAGATGTTTATTCCAACAGATTTTCAATACTGCAGGAGCTGCATCTGAATGTTCTCATAAATCTTCACATCATCAAGCTTGCAGGAGCAGGTTAATGCAGTAAGTTTGCTCACATAAAAAATTTTTGACTCTCCAAGACACAAAACACTATTTTTATTGGTGCCAGCTAGCTCTGATTGCACTAATTAACAGAGCAATTAAGAAATGAAAATACCTATGATCCAGTTCAAATGGTTCACCATAAGTGTATGGTGTACACATAACTGAGAATTTAGAGTGACTGAAATCTGGAACTTTGTTAAAACACGCTGGATGGAATACACGATTGAATTGCTGTCAAATCAGGTAATTTCAGGGAGCAGTAAGTTGTTGAATTCATGCAGCTTACCGTGGTTGTAGTGGGTGAATTCATCACAAAACGTTTCTCTGTGTGTACACTGCCACAGTTCAGCACAACCTTTAATTTCTGCAGTGACTTCAAAACGTGATTCTTTCCGGAGTAAATATGCACACCTAATACTGCAGAGAATTGAGACTGAAAGGAATTGTAAGAAAATGCAACATTTCAGCACTTTATTCTGCTTCAGCAGGCTCTTCAGAGCTAAAGATCCCTCAGGCTTGTTGAGAGAATCCCTCTCATTTTGATCAGGTGCAGTTCTTTTGGATCCCCTGGTACCAGCTGCCAGAGATCATGAAAGGAGGGGGACAGTATTGTCACCTTTGCTCTTACCTGAGCATGGCAGCAGAAATGGATCCCAGTGCTCATGTGGCTCCAGCTGCTCAGCTGTTTGATGGGATGGATGACACAGCCCAGGTGCCACAGCAGCTGCTGGGGTGTCACCTCCAGCTGGCTGCTGCTGTCACCTGTGTGACAGCTACAGCGACAGAGAGTGGAGTCGAGGGGCTCTGTGGTGAGCTCTGTGCCATCTCACAGCCCCAGGGTATAAACTGAGAGCACAAAACTCAGTGCTCTGGTAAGAATGCAGAGTAACACCTTGCCTACCTGAAGGTTGTCCTCACCACGTGCTTGGCATCTCAGGGAATCAGCTTTGGGTTTCCAGAGTTCTCACATACTCCCACACGTGTGGACTTTTCACCCTGGGGTTTTCTCACCCTGCTTAGTCCGAGTTCACACTCATTTTGTGGAGGGGAAGGAGTTTCTGGCAAATTCCTGTCTTTCCCTGTGTGCTTGCCTGGGGCAGTGGTGGAGCCACCACCCCTGGGGATATTTAAAGACCTGTGGATCTGGTGCTTAGTGGTGGCCTTGGCAATGCTGGGTTAACAGCTCAATTCAGTCTTAGAGATCTTTTCTAACCTAAATGTTTCTAAGTAGGGATGGACTGCCTTCACTGACACCAACAAATTCCAGGGATTATGCAGTTGAATCCACGATTTGTATTTAAAAAACCAACCAAACCAAACTTTTAACTCGTTTAGCATTATTCTTTTTCACCATAGATGATTTTGGTGCTGCATGTCAAAACTGAGCAAACCTACCACGAAATGGGAAATAACTTTCTGATTTTCAGACACCTTCCCCGAAACAATCGCTACCAATTTACAGATGCAGTTCCAACCTACACACAATCACGTCTCCAGGAGTTACACTCAATGAAAAAATGCCAAAGAGACTCTTTCAAGAGATGACCTGGATTTCACCACTGGATGGTGAAAGGAACAGAACTTGGTGTTCATCACTAGATGCTGCTTTGCTACACTACTCTTGCAGCAGCAGTCTGGCTCTACATTAAATGTTTTCTAGACTATCTTCATGAGGCAAGTCTCAGTTCACATCCCTTTGATAATGGTTTAGCACCTTTGTGCATCTGGCTACACTGCTAAATAATTTCTCTATTAAGAGGTAGCTGAGAAATGCTTTATCACTACTTTATGGCTAAATTTCAAGCAGTGAAGCCTTGAAACCTGTAACTGATCACATGAAAGGATTTGTAAGAGCAAACAGAGCCCAGCCAGTGAAGCCATGTCCTGGGTTGTGGAACCAAATATGTGTATTCTATTTTCATCTGTGGGAGAGAGGCCTGACACCTTCGATAATGGGCCATTAGCACCCCCCCCAGGCTGTACCCCGCCCCCAGAGCGGTGCATCTGCATTTCCATCACCCTATTGTGAGATGCATCACATGCCCCTGGCAGTGGGGTGGGGGCAGGCAGTTTCTACCTGGTATAAACTGAGACAGAGGGACTGGAAAGCTGCTGGCTTCACCTGGTTTTCTGGGAGGAAGACTGGACCCCTTCTGATCCACTGGACCCTACTCATCACCACTGGACCCCTGTTACCATCACTGGACCCTTTTTTGCTACAGGATCATCTCTACTTCAACAGAACCACATCTGCCACTTCAGAAGGACTTACCTTTGGACTGCACCCAGCACCCTGACCAGCAGGGTGCCAGGTTGTAGCTCTGACTCTGTCAGGCTTTTCTCCAAAATTGTTGTTTGTTTGTTTTCTTGTTTGGGTGGGTGGTTTTGGTTTTTTTTCTTTTTCTACTATATTTGTATTGTTAATATTCTTAGTAAAGAACTGTTATTCCTATTCCCAAAATCTTTGCCTGAAAGCCCTTGATTGCAAAATTATACTTTTTGGCGGGTGGGGGTTACATTCTCCATTCTCAGGGAAACTCCAGTTTCCCTGGTAGATACCTGTCTTTCCAAACCAAGACAAGCCAGAAGGGTCCAGGGATGCTGCTGAGGAGCCCTCCCCTCCTGAGGTTAACACAGGCCTGACCATTCCTGCCTGCCTTTCCTGGCAGAGGAAATCTGTCCCACAGCAGCAGCCTGGAGGATGAGACCAGGGCACTCTTTAAAGGAAGCTGGACCCCAGCAGCAAGAATTTCAGCAAGCCCTGCAGCATCTGGCACAAACCCAAAGTCTGCCTGCAGCCCTTATCACCCAGAGCTCAGGGGCAGGTTTCCTGAGGTAGATCCTGGTTTGTTGCTATCAAGGGGAACAGACCTACCCATTGAATCTGCCTTCAGGCTGAAGGGCTGGATGCATTCCAATATGTACTAGACAAAAACCAGAACAAAACAGAACAAAAAACCCCACTAAATTCAGAACTTTTCTCAGGGATGCATTTAGTGATTGCAAGTGTAGCACTGAACTACAGTCAATCCTGAATAGCCAAAAGCATGAGTATTTTTTCAACAGTTGAACTTCCTTCGCCTTCTAATCCCATCTTCAAAACAGATTACTAAATGCCTGAAAAAAGCACTAAGAAATTTTATGTGCAAGGAAAAGTACACAAAGACCCCCAACTCCACAAATGTTACCAGTTTAAGCCTCAAGACCTTGTTGACTTAAGAACTTGAGAAAAAAAACCAAAACTTTTTCATCTGCTAAACTGTAGAGGGACAATGCTTTTAACTGAATTTAAGAAAAAAACCCCAGTATTTTTATTTGCTCTGCTGCACCCACACAAGTTCTAACTCAGCAGCAAGAACAGTAAACAGGTCTGTATTCCCAGTGTGCACATCCTTGTGGGAAACAGTTCCTGTGGAGTGTAAACAAGGAAGAGGCACCTGAGAACACCACATGTAAAAGCCAATTTGCAAGCTTGAACTCTGAAAAGCTCAGTATAAAAAAAAAAACAAACTGTAAAATATACTTTTGTGTATGTTCAGAGAATGAAACATACATTCATCAGGGAAAATAACTCTGTACCTATAAGGAAAAGCAAGAGTGAAAGACTAAACCTATTTTGGAGAAGTATTAGCACTGTTGTGTCTTTTAAGTTAAATCTGGAGAGAAAGGTGCTCTCTTTTTGCTGTATTTACTTTCAGGTGAATTTTTGAACTTCTAGATCTGACCAACAATTTAAATTACAGTTGGTGGATTTGATGCACAGCCCTTCATAGATCAATACTTGGTAAAGGGTACACTGTTTATGCAAAACACTCAAATGCTTAAATCTAGTGGTGTTAAATCCTGAACAGGGAATTGTGAAGACCCTCATGTGTTTGAATGTCACACAAGTCCACACAGAGCTAAGAGAATATGAATTCCCACTTGAAAAGAACTGCACAAGAAGATAACAATTTTTCCCTTGCTTAAGGAAGAGTTAGGAAAGACATCTGACAATCCCAGGGCTCTTCAAACAGCCTTCTTTGATGTTGTTTTATAAATACGGGGCAATTTGTTAAAATATCTGACACACCCAAAAAAGGTTTGGTAGTTAATTTATTTAATTCAGTTACAGTGCTTCAACAGGATGCTACTTATTCTCCACAAGAGCAGAGCCTGACACTCCATGCAGCTACACCTATTATCCATCTCTATTAAATTGTACCAGTCTCAGTGAAATTTGCCTTGTTTGTTCATTGGAAAGTTTTACCAGAGGTTCTCATGGAATCAGAACTGGTCCACAGTCCCATTTCAGTGAGGTTTTATGAAAACATTTTTCTTCAGTGTATACAAACCTGGAAACCCAGGGAAACTTCACCTTTTAGAAAGTTATTTTCAAAGCCAGTAAGTAACAAAAAGATTTGGGAACCTGCGGACAGTGGTAGCAGCTGGACTACCAGAGAGCGAGAGGAAAGGTCCAGTATCGAAGTTCCCCAGTGGTACTGAACTGCAGCAGTGCAAGGCTCTACTCGTGGCTCCTGTAGTACTCTTCAATAGTTTCTGAGTTGAAGTAGACCACGGTGACAGTGATGTCATCCCTGTACATCCTGGCCAGGTCCTCGGGCAGGGTCAGCATGGCAGCCAGCTTCTCTGGGTCCACCTCGCCGTACTCGTTGCTGCCAATGGCGTGCCGGATCAGGTGGGTGGCGATGTTCTGGTCCAGGGAGGCCAGGCCTTTGCTCTTCCTCTGCAGCAGCAAGTTGTGCATGTAACCCAAATTAATTGGTTTCTTAAAAGTCAGCGGTGATTTCTGCATGTTGAGCTCTGTAAGGTGTCCGGCAACAAGTTTTACAACCTTCTCGTTACTCAGCATCTCCCATAGCCCATCCGAAGCAATAACCAGAAACTTATCCTTGCTTCTTAACTTGTGGTATGTGACTTCAGGCTCTGCAGTTAAATAAGGGGGGGTATGGTAGTTTGGAGGAACATACTGATAAATGTTTAGAGCCTCAACATCACAGCTGTTCTCGAGAATGCTGTGTTGCAATTCTTTACTCCATTTTAACTGCACATCTCCAAAAGCTCTGGAGGGCATGAGAATCCCCAGTAATCTGTCATTCACAAATAGGGTTTTCTCCTCAGATCTAGGATGTTCTCTCTTCAATCTTCTAATTTCAAATTCATCATAGGCATTGTGGTCTCGGGTTAGAGGGAGAGTAGACCACGTTCCATCTTCTTCACGGACCCCTAAAACCGCTCTGCAATCACCAGTGTTTGCCACGTGTAGGTGAACGCCGTCGATGTGAGCTACACAGGCCGTTGCACCAGAAAAAGCTACTTGCAGGGCAATATTTCTCATCAACTCATTTTCCTGAGGAGCCTGAACTTCCAGCGATATGTCTGAGTCCAGCCTTTTGAACGCACAGATCATGGCTTCTTCCAAACTAAACCCCGGCTCGGCGTCCAGGTCCAGCAAGTGCTGCCAGTAAACCCGCAGGTTCTCGAAGTACTGCGAGGCGATTTCCCGGTACTCCACGTCGTTGGGATGCCTGTGCCACTGCAGGATGGGCCGCACGGGTTTCATGGCCTCCACGGCCAGCTCGATCTCCTCCAGGCTCTGGCGGGGCATGAGGGACACGGCGATGTAGTGCAGCAGCCTCTCGCTGACGGCCTGGGCGCAGGCGGCGCCCGCGTGGCCGTCGAACACCCCGAACATCATCCCCGCCGTCTGCAGGCAGGTGGCCGCGCTGCGCCGGTCCTCTATGGGGCTGTTGGAGGCCAGCTGGTTGCTTTCAAACCTCAGCACGGAGCTGGCGCTCTTGCCATTCAAACCCAGCGTTCTGTGGGACAGTTCACCTGCTCTGAGTATGTCGTTGATTTGTGCCGGAGACAACTGGAAAGAAAAATGTTCTTCCTCGGTGGAAGTGTGTCGGAATGCTTTGGGGAAGGAGAAAGTTCTGTCTAAGCTGCGGCTCCCAGCAGGGTAGGGACATGTTTTGGAGAAAACGAGCTTCCATTTGATCTTGATCCTATTTGGGATACGGATGGAGTACCAACGTCCTTTGCCCTGTAAAATAATGCTGCTTCTGACTGAGCTTAAAATCCAGGATGATACAGTTCTTGACATCATAAGTCACTCCAAAAACGGAGCAGCTTCCTCCAGTAACACGGAATGTCCTTGCAGCCTGGAATATAAATGTAGGAAAGGGAAAATAATTAGAAAGTTCGTAAGAAGCTTTCCATATAGAAGTACAAAAGCGTATCTAGAGCTCTCAGAAATATTCGGAACTTCTTTCCAAAAGAGATTGCTATAGATAAAGGCATCTTAAAAGTGATACAATTTCCATCACTTAATTATAACCAAGGATATGACTGCTCCTTTTAACTCATCAGAAAAGATAATTTTTACTTTCCAGACAGGGTTTTTTCCTCATTGGGGCAAGAATAAGAAGAAATGGCAACATTACAAGAAATGTTATTGGAAACTGTACGACGAAAAGCCTCATCTAACATGACACAGAACAAACAGATCCAACGAGCTTGAAAATCGGGACTTAAGTGACAATTATTGCACAACTCTCAAAAAAGCCTGCTAAGAGTACAACTCCATTAATAGACTCAATACTTCAAACCCAAGAGAAGATAAGTACTTAAACCCTGTGGAAAGACTGAGTGATGTGGCCAGTTAATGATTTATGTGAACTACCATGATCCTCACGGCTAGAGCAAGCCAGTCTACTTTTCCAATTCAGTTACAGCTTATAAGCTCAGCTGTTCTTTTTTTTTACCTCTCAAGGTCTTAACCAACCCTCAGGCAGGCAGGATCTTTTACACAGCTGAAGGCAAATTCTATTGCTGGTTAATTCATGCTTTTTTCACAGCATTGTGCACTCCGGTGCAGTGAAAGCTGTAACACATTGGCAACTTTTACAGGTCCACAATTTGGCTTGTTCATTTGGAGGGCAATTAGAACAAGCTGCAGGGAAGATCTCTGCTGCCAACAGCACTGAAACCTCGGGCACTTCAGCAGCTGAAGCTCTTCAGTTGCTATGGGGGAGGTCCTCACATTGTCTCCTGCTTTCAATAAGGTATTCCAGTTGTGGGGTATTGCTAAGTACAACCAGATGTTCACTCACAACAGAATTTTGCCCCATGGATTTCAAAAACTCATGGTATGGCACACAAGTACAACTACTCCCAAAAGATCCCACTAGCAGACACTGAGAACAAGACAGTTCTCTGTGAGCTTTTAAACACTTTGAGGTGGCCTGTGACACCTCTTGCTCAGGCCAAAGACACTACGTGCTGCTACCAGTTTTTTAGCAGGGCACTTCACAAGAAATAACAAGAAACCAGCCAGATCAGATGAGTGGAAACATTTCCAAGAAATCAGCAGGACGTAAAAGTCACCTTGAGCTATTCTAAACAGAAGGCCTACTGATACAACTTAAGAACTGCTGAAATCCTGTTTGGAACCCAAAGCAATGTGCCACAAAACATTTCTGATGTGTGCTACCCCTACTTAACACATTAAAGAGCAGACAAGCATTCCAACAGACCCCACCACTATGATTCTGGTGACCTGGTGAGAACAGGCAAAGACACAGCATCACGTCACTGCTAATGTCAGGAGAGCAGATGGAAAAGGCAGTGCCAGTTCACTGTCCAAGGCCTGCCTGCCGTCTCCTGGGCCACTGCATCTCCCAACACACACAAAGCCTTTTGTTGTCCTACAGAAGGAACGCAACCAAAATAATAGGAAGACAGCTGACACTACCAACTTAGGCAACAACTAAACCCAAAAAGCACCTACAGCACAAGACAAGCCAAGGTTTGCCAACCTTTTTCAGTCCATTCCCAGTCCTGTTTTTCCTTCCTTCCCTTCCTGCTCCTCTCAGCCACATGAGAACGAACCAAGGATGACTTTCACATACTTGATCAAAAAGCCGATTGAAACAGTGTTTTAAAGAAACCTCCCCCGTTCACACCGGCTGGCTGACGGTGCGAGGCGGAGCGGTTTTGCCCCCAGCAGCAGAGTCACAAACGCCGGTCAGCCCTGCGCTTGCCTAGGGTCAGGTAGCACTGCCGAGCCCTGGAGCCAGCCCTGCTCACTGCGCTCCCTCCTCGGGGTCCTCCGCAGCCGCAGTGTGCAGACGCTGATGCCCAGGACGCCCCCGGCAGCGGTGCTAATTAAAGCGGTATGCTAAAGACCATTATGTAAGAGCCAATTATTACATAAACTCGCTCCCGCTCCAGCGCCGGCTCTGCCTCCCCGGGGACGCGGTGTCCCAGCGGGGCCCGCGCTGAGCCTGGCCAGCCCCGGCACGGCCCGCAGCCGCCGGACCGCACAGCGCAGCAGCGCCCGCTTTTCCCAATGAAACAACCCGGTACACTTGGATTTACAGCCCCTCTGAGATCCCCGCAACCCCACACTCCCCTCACTCACCCTTCCTGACACAGCTCACACCCACCCCGCACCCCACACACATCCGGCACACACCGGTCCCTGCTCCGCCACCTCCGCACTGCCCCGGCCCCACACACCCACACACGGACCCGTCTCTGATTTCCAACACCTGCGCCCCCCACACACCCCTGTCCCGCACAAACCCCCCG
>VWYO01002205.1:0-37890 GCA_013400275.1 Rhadina sibilatrix | reverse complement strand
CCAGTACGATTCCACAGCCTTCAGCGCTGAGGACACCGGCTGATGAGGCTCAAAATCGCAAAGCTCTTTCGTAATTAACTCGCCATATAAATTATGGAGAACAAAAGGGCTCGTTTTGCTGACTCCCCGGTTTTTTGGTTTCATATGACTTCTTGTCTCGGTTAACATTTCCACTGAGCGGTTCTAAGCCCGGTGACGAGCGGAAGGAATGGGCCCAAAGTGCATGGTGGTTAATCAGTAGTTACTGCTGTTAACGCAGTGGTTACTAAATATCCCTGCTTTAAAACCTCTAACAATCATTCCTGCAAAAACGCAAGAGGCTTGTGACTCTTTGCAGGTCACAAGAGGCTTTGATATCATCAGTGCATTTTTTAATTTGCTCGGCTTCTTGTACTGAAGGAGTTTTAGTTGAACAATGTGGTGCAAGCATCCTAGATGAGATTAAGTTAGAGTTTATCTCATGTGGAAAGATGCCTATCATCTTCAATGACTGAGCTTTCACTTGTTTTCATTGAAACAATGAGAAACATAGTTTCATGTTGCATGGACAAGCATACAAAAAATACATCATCTTAACAAAAAAAAATTCATAACATTATTTCAGCACACGCAAAAAACCACCTCGGGTTTGACGTAATTATTTTATCTGCCTGGCAAATCTGAACTGAAAGAGGACACCCACAGCAGCCCTTCCCTGCATCTCTCTGCTCTGTCCAGTGCTCAGATACACCAAGAGCAGCTTTGGGATCTCCCCAGGGAATGGGCACAGCCCGAGGCTGTCGGAGCTCCAGGGATGTTTGGACTNAGGCTGCCGGAGCTCCAGGGGTGTTTGGACGGCGCTGCCAGGGATGCACAGGGGGATTGCTGGGGGGTCTGGGCAGGGACAGGAGCTGGACTCGATCACCCTTGTGGGTCCCTTCCAACTCAGGATATTCCATGATTCAATGATTCGTCCTTCTGCCCGACCAATTTTCAGCTTTTGTACCATTTACAAAACCGATAAAGCCTCACACAGCAGCCTGAAAATGAACCTGACTGCTCTGAGTTCCCTGTGCTCCCACCATGGTTAAACGCTTCTCTTCAGCTGAAAGCTGTAACTTATTGCTCATGCAGTAATTTCATAAATTTATATGCCTAAGCTGAAGTGACTTAGGAACCATGTAAATGAAGGTGAAACAATTAACAGTCATGCAGGAGACGTCCCTTTCACTCCACGTTTTCTAAAGACAAGAAGGAATACCATATTGAAGGTACTGACAGGGCTGAATACCAAATTGAATTGAGCTTTAGATTCTGCTTTGGACTGTTTGATTATGCTGATGAACTAAAATAATATATAATTAAAGGAAAAAAATGCTAGTCTCTGATATGATCTGAGGAAAGAAATGGTATTTCTCAGGCTTGCTGTGTTTTTGCCTTTAGGAATATCTAATAAATATGGCAAATTTCTGTAGCAACAGAGCTTGGTTGCCATAGCGCTCTATGTTCTTAATTTGCATTGAAAAAAATTAGAACTCAAGTTTCTTTAAATAAAACTCAGATTTGGTTTTGACTTTGCTGATTATAAGTGAGCCAAGTTTAGTCCTGTGCCAGAAGCAAATCCTTACCTGTATTTATAAGAAAATTAGTCTAATTCCAGGTATTGCATTGAGGTGCAGCTATAGGTTAAAATATAGCAGATCCTATATTTAGATTTTTTTTTCAAGGAATAATCTTATTATATAGATCTATATGACTTTTACAGTCAGCAGCTCTGGTTTTCTGTGGAAATACATTCTTGAGCTCATTTCTGTGTTCTTGTTTAGACCTGACTGCACTATTTGGGGTTTCCTTCTTTCCCATGGGACATTATTTCCCCCCTGCTTGTTGGTTTGGACAACTAGCCGTGGTTACATTGGTGCAATTTAAACATCTTCTGCTTCCAGAGGCTGCAAACAGCTGCCCCTCATCCCCACTGCCTTACAGCAGATGTTAGCGTGGATTACCTTCCATGACCTCATTGATATTCATGAGAAGTCTGGGACTCCTGATGCTTTGTAAACATTTCTTGTTATGGGGACACACAAAGATCAGAAACACCAAATAAGGCAGATATCCCTAAGAAAGCAAGTTAAAAATTGGACTAATGTTTCTAATAAATAGCTATTCCTTTTGTCAAAAAGCTGACCAGCAGCAAAAGGTTTGAATCCAAAGAAAGGCAGTAAACTACTAGTAAAAGTAGTTTCCTAGTTTTCAGAAGTTTTTCTGCAATAAAGAAACTCAGCCCAGTGATACAGATTAGAAAACAGCAAGAGATCCAAACCCTTTGGAAACGTGGGAATGTGCAAAGGAAGGTGGGTCCCTTGAAGGAATGGTCTCTCTGGCCCATCTCAGTGAACACAGACAGAGTTTTGTGCTTTTTGCACCAAAAGCTCTACAGTCTAATACCCAACTGTTGGAAAGGAAACAGCACCAGCCCACAGAACACCTTCCTGCTGAGCACCTTTAAGAATGTTCCCTGTTTGCTGGCTGTATCTTGCCCTGTGAGTAATGACACATTTCATCTGCTGTGTATGGCGTTTTGGATTTTCACAGAAGGCAAATTGGCACTGCAGATGCAGAAATCTCTTATTATAAACAAACAAAACTCACAAACATGGAGAAATGAAGGAAACTCGAGGTTGTTAGAGCAAATGTATTTTCTAGTTTGGTTGCAGCTGTACCAGTCTGATCTTCCTAAGTGATCTAAACCAAACCCTCAAATGCTAGGAAAGGAGGAAAGCTGCAGGGAACATCGATGAACAGAGGCAAACACCATGAACAATTGTAGGAAAGGTGCCATTCCAGCTCCCCAGCTTCATTTAGCCTCTCCAGTTGCAGCAGAGGCTCAGCAGTGTCTGGAGTTGCAGGGGTTAATCTGAAGACCCAGTTTAAGTCAAATTGCACTGGTGCAAAGGTCTTTCCAGTTGCTATAATGGGATCTGAATGCCACATGGATCATTTTTATTGGATGTTGCTTAAAAATTGGTTTAAGTTAAATAAACAAATGTTCATTAAGGTTCTGCGCCACTGTTAAAGCAAATTTGCGTTTCTTGGGGTCAGTTTTCAAGTCCAGGAAAGCCTTGTGGCTTGGGAAGAAGTGCTCATGTGTGAAAAAGTGATTATATTCCTTTCCTCTCTCTCCTCCTTCCACCTTCTCCTCCTCCAACAGAAAAACAGGGTGAGCTGGGTCCTAAATTGCTGTATTTAATATTCCACTGTGTTAATATGAAATTAAATTATTTGCGTTACCATGTTGCTGTTCACAACCTGGTGCTGAAATTTTACTAAATTTCAGATGCAGTGCAGGTAGCAGCATAAATGGAACATCAGAGGAGTGAAAGTTCCCTGCCTTAGAGCTGTGCAAGTTGGAAACAGTCCTGTGCAAGTCAGTCAGGTTCCATCCTCTGCTGTGCTTTCCTCAGGGTGAGTGAGAAAAAGTGTGAGAGCCCTGCTCTCCCAGGCAAGCAGAGACAGCGCTTCCATGCTCTGTGCTGACACTGAAGGGTGGCTTCTGCAGGCAGAGGAATTCAGAGAGGAAAGCAGCTACAATGAGGTATATGATAACACCCCATTTTCTTCAGGCTTATCTCTGTTTTTTTTTCCTGAAATGCTCTCTTTTTTATCTTTCTGACCTTTGAACTCTGCCAAAAGCACCATCTGGTGTTGAGGTACCTTGCGAAACTTTTCCCCAGTTCTTGCATTTGGATTCATTTACCCTCACCATGAAACATATCATTATAAATCTGCTACATCATAGCAACTGCATGATGGAAACTGCTAAAAATCTTTCTGCTTGCAAGAGATTGGGAAAAAACACCAAAGCTGAACTGTAACTACAGCAATTAAACTTTCAAAGCCAAAGTTAAGAGAGAAGAGTTAAGAGAAAAGTGTAGTTCACCAAGCAGAGGATCTCTCTGCTCAGCAGTGAAATAAGGAACAAAAACTTGTAACTGGTTTATCGAGTTTCTTTTGTCAGACTGATTTTTATCTGAGGAAGAGTTTCAATGACTACATCTACAGAGCCAGCAAGGGGTTTCCAATGACAATCACTCATATCTTTACAAATTATTGTTACAGTTAAATTCTCCCATCTGTTGTATTTTGACTAAATGGGCCTTCAAAATTGTTTTAAGGATGGCAAGAAAGGGAAGGAGAGCCACTAGATGGCATTTTTAATCCAGGTTTTATTGCAGAGCAAGTTCAGTCACTGTCCTAAATGTGAGGCCTCTGTTCTCTCAGTCAGGATGGCTGCAATCCCAGGAGAAGGTAAGGGAATTCTTGCTGGAATAATTACAGTCAACTCCCATTTTCCCTTCAACACAACAATTTGGTAAAAGATAATGATAGCTCATGCTTTAGAATCATTCAATCTCAAAATAAATTAAGTGCATTAAATAACCCAATACAGTATTTGTGGTATACAGTGGTGTGTAGTATACAGTGTTTTTTTATTGGATGATCAGGGTCTCAAGAAACAGAGAATATAAAACTCTTCCATTTATATTTTACTTCCCCATGGTAAAAAAATAGGTCATGTTCTTCCATCCAATAACTGAAAAAAAAACAAAAACAAAAAAAAAAAAAAAACCCAAAAACCCCCAAAAAACCCAAACAACCAAAAAACCCTATAAGCAAATTCAAATTTATTCCTGCAGGAAGGTACAGTTCAGTTTCTCCCTGGAACTGAACACCTTGGGGCAGTGCAGCATTTAAAGCTCTTTGCAATGTCTGAGCTTTTACAATGACTGTGTAAGCTAAACATTATCCTCCTGCTGTTCATGAATAAACCACCCTCAAAGAAGCTTAAGTACTGTGTGCAAGGTCACAGCACAGACACATTCTGGGCAGAAATAAACTCTTTTTTAGATTGAGGGGCTCGAGCTGGGGGAAACTGGACAAAATTTCAGTTCATAAGCCCTCTTTACCTCCTGTGAGAGACAAGGAGCCTACAGCTATTCCTAAAATGAGAGGAAAACACTGAAAACGCAGACCTTGACCTGCTCTGTGAACACCTGTACTAATATTAATGCAGCAGTACTGGGATTGCTTGATTATGGTACATATGGCAAATAATATTGGTTATATTTTAATCAGAAAAGTATTTTGAATTTGCCCCTAGTAATATTTTTTTAATATCCAAAAGTAAAGTTTTTTGAAAGACTTTTTACGTTTTGGAATGCATCTCTTCATATAAATTTTAGCAGGGACATGAGATTCATGATAGTAACTTAACTCTGGGCAAGAAGTCATTCAAGGTATACAGTATGTTAGAACAGAAGTGAAAGGATTAAGCTGAAACAGAAATTGATCATCCCAGAAGATGGTAAGAACTGTGATATAGACTAAAAAGAGGTGTCAGAAATCATTTCTAGGATTTATAAACATGCCCACAAACTTGGGAGGGATAACTCATCTGTACTTAGATCATTCCACAGTAGCTTAGGGTTTCTGTAGAGCAAGAGATAAACAATCAAAGCATTCCTTGATCCAAAAGAGATGCATCCATCAAAAACATCAAACAAAGTCTGTTAATGAAAATCCAAGGAAAATAATGCTGTAAGTAGGGAGAGGTAGGTCTTCTCCAAATAAAGGATGAAGATATGCACATCTGATTTTAGTCTTATTTATTTCATTTGTTAAAGAAATTAAAATACAGTAAATAGAGTTTCTACAATACCAGTTTGCATTACTAGCAAAGTTCATAATACATTCATAATAGCTAAAACCATTGCATTTTTAAGGATTTTCCATTGCCTTTAGCATCTGCTAGATAAGAATCTCATATCTAAGACAATGCTGAATTAGCCCTCACAACAGCCCTGTGAGGTAGAGGTCAGTGTTACCCTCTTTCTACATAAGAGGAAACTGAGAAACAAAGTTTTTAGGTCAGTGTACCAGAAAACCATGGAGATTTGAGGAGCAAAATTCCAGTCTTTAGCTCCTTGTACTGTGCTCCATATCTCATGTCAACCTTCCCTGGAGGAAGGGGAGCAGCCACAGCAGCTGCTCTTCTCCCCACTTCCCTTGGGCTTGTACATCTTTACATCTCCATCACAGCTGATGGAAAGTGATCAGCATCAGCGATTTCTACCTGAACTACACAGACATGGCCACGTGAGGCCCAGAACTACAGGAGCTGGCAATTGACTGTGGGCAGTCCCAGAGAACATCACAGTATTGAGAACCAGTCAGAATTCTGTCACTAAGCTGCAGAACCAACAGGTGGCTGTTCTAAAGCAACTTTTGCAGAGGTAAAAAGATTCAGGAGCACTGAAGCCTTGTGTGTGCAGGGAGCAGCCCTGGGACAGGGAGGGTCTGTGCAGCAATGCACACTCAGGGCAGACAAGATCTACCCATGTTAGGTCCCTAAAGGAAACAAAACACCTGCTCTCTGTAGGGCAGACACTGAAGGAGGTCATTGCAGAGCATAGCACTGAGCTGAGGTAGAATCTGAACAACTCAGGACCACAAAACACACCTGGATCACTACACTTCAACCAAACTGACCCTGACCAGGGCACTGTGGTCCTGTGTTCTGCATGGGCTGAAAGGACAAATACCTAAATAACATTGCAGCAAACTGCTCTGCTTTTCAACACAGCATTACATTGTTACTTCTCATTGTAGGATAACATCTTAGAAACAGTAGATTTAAAATATATATTTAGTTTTCATACCAGTACCTACTTGAGGCGAGTAAAGACATTTTTTTTAGTGCTACTCATATACTCTGTGTCATCAGGCAGCAAGAATACAGTGAAAGCAGTCTTTAAATCAGAGTTCAGCAAATGGTAACAACAGATCAATAAGGAAAATGAAAGTCAAATTTGTCCAAAATTCTTGATTACTGTTTCCTCATGTATTAAATGAGACAAGTAGAAGTTGTGGCCATCAGCACTAGTAGATCACTACACAATTTCCATTTTATATCAAGTTAGATTTTAATGTCATTTTAATTTTATAGAGTTTCAGGTCTTGGATAACAGCCTAGTTCACTCAGCTATCCTTGGAATTAAATAGTGCTGGTTAAAAAGATGCCATTTCTCCAAAGAATGGGCACTTCAAATAAAATAGGAAGCCAGAAGATTGTTCCCCTCCAAGCAGAGGGTTCATGGAAATGTCTGCCTTGTGAGTTCCGTGAGTGCTCTGTAGAGCAGAGTTTCTGTTTAGAGTATCTCACGTGTGGAAGCTCTTGGATATCTCAGGTCCATTATCAGTTTTCTTCAGGCCTTGAAGGAAGCTCGAACAATTCTTCCCTTCAGAGGCTGAGGGGGGCGAAAGTTGTTGGCCATTTGGATCCTCTGGTCTTCCTCACCAGTGAAGAGCAGCATGCGGAATTTCTCCAGCTGGAAGTTCAGGGGAAACAATTCACTGCTTAAGGGGGCAATCAACGGTAATGTTTTTTTAAAAAGGACTAAAAGGAAGTATTCAGGAGATTTTAATCAGTTAATGGAACATGTTCAAGCAAAGCTCCTAGAGAGTATTAACAGAAAGTAACAGAAGCCCTGAGGATTGAACAGGCTGAATATTCACAGACTTTTAACCTAGCCTCATTTCAAATCAAAACAGCCTTTGCCTGCTTATCCAGCATTGAATACTGCAAGAATAGAGAGTATCAGAAAGTTACCTGTTTCACAGAGATTCTGATGGGTTCTTTCAGCACTATCCATGTCACACTCTCATTAAGGGGTGGGGTTGTCAGAGAACCCAGGTATGTCCAGTAATCTAGACTCAAGGGCAGGAGACATTTAGGGTTGAAGCCTCTAAACTGAGCTTTTGTTCCCTGGGAAAAGAAAATAGACTTAAAAGTTATCCTTTCACTTTTAAGTGCAGGTAAAATAACTTTTTTGAAAGAGAAGAAAATGCTAAAGTAACATTAAAAATAGAGGAATGGAGAAGACTGTAAAGGTTTGGCTGCCTTATCTGTTAGCCAAAAGTAGATGGCAAGTGTGATCCCTAATGCTGGCTTACTGGACTTTGAGGTCTTGCACCATTGTCTCTACCAAAATTCACCTCTAGTCACAACAGGCCCAAAAATAATGCAGAAGTGTGTTCTGTATATAGTGTTCAGTGTGAGCTATAGCTAATATGGCAGAATTCTTTGTCTCATTACTTCTCATCTATTTTAGTAGGAAAATTTAAATACTATAGTCATTGTCTCGTATGGTCAATATTTGCTTTAAAAAAAAAAATATCAGACCTTCAAATCTAAAATTAGAAGAAGGTGGATTGATAGAAGAAGATACATCAACCAAAAGACTGGTAGAAATAGGAGGAGGTGCTGCCTAAAGTAGTGATTGCCTTGAGTACCACAGTCTATAGCAACACTCTTCAGCCTGTAGGAGCATCCAAAAGGGTCTCAGTCACTCAGAAAACACCTCAGGAACAAACTCTGGGCCTCAGCGAGATCATCCCTGACAGAGCTCTGCAGCAAAGACAAACAGGCAGCTTCCACTTGTGCCAGCCAAGGCTCAATGGAAAAGGATTATTTTGCTGAGTCACAAGGGTCAGGGAGCTTTTGATTTTAGACTTTTTGGGAAAGCAGAACTTCTGGATGACCAATGGGGACAGCACAGCCTAGTAAGGCATCTGAGATGAGGAAAATAATATGAATTTTGGAGAGGAAGAATAAACTACAACCATAGTTATATTGTGGATATGGGAGGATCTGTGCATGGGTAATTTTTCGTTTTTGTCTCAAAGATGTACATAAGCATGATTTTTAAAGGATATCCCAGAAGCGAATTTAAAGAGCTTAGAACTTACTTTAAATTTTACCATGTACAAAGCATCAGTGAGTCTGTTCATACTGGCATGTTCTTTTCCAATCTAAAAGAATGGAATAGACAGGTTAAATGAGAAGGACTAGAACTATGCTTTAATTAGGTGTTGTTTTCTTACCCAAATCTTAACATTCCTACCAAAGTTTATCAGTAATTTGCAATGCATTAATGCTTCTAGTAAGTCATCTGTTTTCCTTAAGCACTTCTTAAATATGTGGCATAGTCCTCAAACACTTTACAGCATAATGCTTTTTATCATGTAAACATGCTATTTTTGCAATTCTTACCTCCAAGAAAACACCAACTACTGCCAAGCCATCTGGAGCTGCTGCTGCCTCTCCAAATGTTGCATATTTTCTGGCATTCCAATGTACTAAGTGGAGCTTTAAAGAAAAATAACAAATAAGAATTAAATTAGTGATAGAAGTTACGAATGTGGTTTCTCATTGACAGCACTGACACTTGTTCATAACAGAACAGTTTTGTGTCAAAGGCATTGCTGGAAACATGAAGAAGTTCAATCTTTTGGACAGGTCCATGAGTGTGGGCAGGAACCAGGCAAGTTTTCTGTAACAGCCCACACGGAGGTGGCATGGCCAGGCTTTGGGAGTGGGAGGGTACAGGGCTGGCTTCTGTGAGAAACTGCCAGAAGCTTCCCCAGCTCGTGATCCAGAGACCAGGCTGGAGCAGCTCCTGAAGCACTGACTGCACCCATGGAAAGGGACCAGGCTGGAGCAGCTCCTGAAGCACTGACTGCACCCATGGAAAGGGACCAGGCTGGAGCAGCTCCTGAAGCACTGACTGCACCCATGGAAAGGGACCAGGCTGGAGCAGCTCCTGAAGCACTGACTGCACCCATGGAAAGGGACCAGGCTGGAGCAGCTCCTGAAGCACTGACTGCACCCATGGAAAGGGACCAGGCTGGAGCAGCTCCTGAAGCACTGACTGCACCCATGGAAAGGGACCAGGCTGGAGCAGCTCCTGAAGCACTGACTGCACCCATGGAAAGGGACCAGGCTGGAGCAGCTCCTGAAGCACTGACTGCACCCATGGAAAGGGACCAGGCTGGAGCAGCTCCTGAAGCACTGACTGCACCCATGGAAAGGGACCAGGCTGGAGCAGCTCCTGAAGCACTGACTGCACCCATGGAAAGGGACCAGGCTGGAGCAGCTCCTGAAGCACTGACTGCACCCATGGAAAGGGACCAGGCTGGAGCAGCTCCTGAAGCACTGACTGCACCCATGGAAAGGGACCAGGCTGGAGCAGCTCCTGAAGCACTGACTGCACCCATGGAAAGGGACCAGGCTGGAGCAGCTCCTGGAGCACTGACTGCACCCATGGAAAGGGACCAGGCTGGAGCAGCTCCTGAAGCACTGACTGCACCCATGGAAAGGGACCAGGCTGGAGCAGCTCCTGGAGCACTGACTGCACCCACTGGAAGCTCTCAGGCTGGAGAAGCTCATGAGCTCACTGTCTCCTGTGGGAGGGACCCCACTCTGGAGCACAAGAAGAGTGTGAGGAGCCCTTCCCCTGGGGAGGAAGGAGCAGCAGAGACAAGCTGGGCTGAGCTGAGCACAGCCCCCATTCCCTGTCCACCACTCAGGGGAGAGGTGGAGAAAGCTGGGAGTAAACTTAAACCCAGGAAGAAAGGAGGGGGTGAGGAGAAGGTGCTGTAAGATTTAGCTTTTATTTGCCATTCTCCTACTCTGATTTGGCTGTTAATAGACTTTTTTGTTTTGCTGTGTCAGTAACTGGTGAGGGACCTCTCCCTGCCCTTATCCTGACTCACAAGCCTTTCCTTGTATTTCCTCTCCCCATCCAGCTGAGAAGGGCAGGGATAGCTGACCTACCTATGGTGAGCAAGGAATCAGAATCCTAATCCTGCCCCCACTGCAGACAAAGTCATGTGGCATCATTTGCATGAAATAATCCCATCTGTGAGAGCACATCCTTACCTCACAGGGAAAAGGTTTTCCATCAATGGTGTGCTCTGATCCCTGGCTGTGTGTGGTCCCCCAGTGGAAGTGGAACTGCTTTAGCCGGAATGGATTCTGAAAGGGCCCTCCACTGATTGCTGGGCAGAAAAAAAAAAAAGAAAAAAAATTAAAAGGAGAAGAAAGCTTAAGCATTCTGGCTTTTTAACTTCCTGCTAGTAAAACTAACCACTGTTGGCACAATGGTGGAAAAAAGCCATCAGCCTCTCCCAGCTGCCAGCATGAAAAAGATGCATCATCCAGACATGGATGAGGGGTGCATTTACTAATGGAGAGCACCTAAATTCATTTGAAAATGTAAATTAAGAACACTCTGTGGCCACCTATACAGAATTTGTAGCTTTCTTGAAAGAGAATATTTGACACATAAAGGTGTGTAACCACCCTTACAGTTCTGCCTTTCCTGTTAAACACAATAAATACAAGTGGAACAGATGGAGCAGCACTTGGGGGTGCTGTGGGTGAGAGCTGGTCCTGCCCCAGCCCTGAACCCCCCTGCCCTGGGCTGAGCCCCAGCGTGGGCAGCAGGGGAGGGGGATTCTGCCCAGTCAGGTGAGACTCCAGCTGCAGAGCTGCCCCAGCCCTGGGCCAGCACAGCAAGGACCTGGAGCTGCTGCAGAGAGCCCAGAGGAAGCACCAGGATGAGCAGAGAGATGGAGCAGCTCTGCTGGGAGGAAAGGCTGGCAGAGCTGGGATTGTTCACCTGAAGAAGAAAAGGCTCCAAGGAAATCTTATACCCCAAACATCAGGTAGACAATTCAGCTAAGTATTTCCTTCTTGCAGTATCTTTACTTCCACTGGAGGTTATCTATATTCCATTCCCTTTAAATACCTGATCCCATAAAAGAGGAAATATAATAGCTGGTACTTCACACGACACCACTCAACCTCAAATCACCTTCTAAAGGTAAGGAAATGCCACAGAGACACTTGATACATCATTTAGAAATAACACCTAAGCACAGACATCTTAAACATGCCACCTATAGAAGATATTTTATCAACAGCATCAGTAATCCCTCTAATTTTATATGCCACCAAATCTAATACACTTGGCCCAACAGACATCAAAAGGTGATCAGTGTCACATTAAGAAAATTAAAATTACATTTAATATTTGTAAAGCCTGTATCCTCAGTGAAGTTCATAACATTTTATTTAAAGAGTGAAAGCTGGGGCTTGCATGGTGCTACCACATATGCATGCTTCTAGCTGGTCTTTATGCAGGAAACTGGCCTTGCCCAAGTAAAGGCTTTAGTATTAATTAAGGATATAAATACTTTTAGTACATTTTTCTAAAGTTAGCAAAAGAATGCATCACCTATCCCAAATATTTTAAGAAATTTAGCTATTATGGATTACTGTCAAAATTCTGTTGTGTCATTTATGCAGAGCTTTGAGTCACTAGATCTATTTCAACACAAGAGCAGTTTAAACCAGGTTTTCCACTCCTATCAGTCATCTTCCTTGAAAAAGTGTTACTGAAACAAGACATGCTTAGTGTAGAAAGGGTCTCATTCCTGGCAGATTCTGAGTCTGTCTCTAAATGCAGAGTAAGAGATGTTCTTAAACTTCTAAAGCTGAATAAAGTTCACTGTTACACAAACATAGTTCAGCTGAAACTTGCATTAAAGTAGTTACCAAGCTAAGATAATATTTCCAGAGAGGTTTTACAAATTCTATTTATAGGGTGACATTCTGAACAGATCTGTGCAGTAAAAATGAAAAATGCTCACTCAGCCTTCTTTGCAAATTCAGTAAAGATAAGATGCTTGAAAACCTGACCATCCCATTGGATAGGTTTTTAAATTCTTTCCAGAAGAGAAATTTTAAAACCAAATGGCTGGAATATTAACCTTTAGCCCTTATTTTGAAGGGTTACCAGCACAGACAAGCCACTTCACAGAAAAAGTAATTTGTTTTCAATATCAAGGTATCTTATTTAGCTTGCATCAATCAGCACACCCAAAAGGAGGATGAAATCAGCTGATAGGTTTAAAAATTGTTCCGTGGGTTTTTTTTTTTTTTTTAATGCACTCTTCCCATTTATCAGCTGCTTCATTATCTCCATTTGAATGCTCTTCCCCTACCCTCAGATGTAAAAGCACAGTCTACCATGGAAACAGACCTAACAGAAGAAATACTCAATCACTTAAAGAATTTACATTCTCTGCCAAGCGCTGCAGACAGTCCAACATCCAGAGTTGGCTGCTACCAACTCAGAACAGAAATTAGAAAATCTTCAGCTTGAAGAAACCAAAGTGCTACAAGTCAGGGAGGAAAAAAGAAAATACAAGGTAACAGGGACCAGTCCAGGTACAGCTTGGTGCAGTGATTATGATTATGACAACTGTGCTGCATGACCGAGCTCTACTCATCCTCTTCCCTTCCCTGTGGGTGGGAGCTGGGCACTGAGCCAGAGCTGGCACGTGAGTTGGCATCTTTGATTGGGGTGATCACGAAGCAGGGCACTGAGGAGCTTACATCCCTGCTCTGGGTGCTGGATGTAGTCTGGCTGTGCTGGAGAGATGCCCAGCAAACTTCAATTCTCCTCTAAAAGAAAAGGACTGCAATCAAACTGCTCATTTTCCTGATGCAAGAGCTTTTCCTAATGAAGAAACACTTATTGATCTGTGATATTACATTGCTAGAGAGGCTCAAAGTAAAGACAAAATATAAACGGCTCCAGTCACATGCCTTGTTCTAAACTGAAATTATACACCTCATAGAAGTTACACCATACAGAATGTACTTCATTATTTCCCCCACCGAGTCCCAAGCTGGTGTTCTGAGCTAGCTGGCTGTGTTAGTCTCACCTGTCCTGTCATCAGTGTCCTCAAACTCCACCACGACGGAGTGGCCGGTGTTGGAGATGCTGAGGGAGGTGCAGGACTCGTAGGAGATGACGAGAGGCTGCAGGTTGGGGTCGTAGACTGCCCGTGCAGAGTCGATGTCAATGGGGGACTGGCGGTTCCCCTGGGCAATGGGGTAAGCTTTGTGCCACTCAGAAGGGCCTTCAACAGCAGACAGAGGAAAGCAGCATTATTTCCTTCCTACCATACTCAGAATGGTCATTATGGGTTTTCATGAGGCTTGAAATAAAGCTTGCTCAGCAAGAGTGACTCCAATGTTTGGAATGTGAGAAATTAACCTAAAGTCTAGGCTGGTGTGTTTTTATTAGCACAAGCAGGCTGCAACAAGATGGGGATTCAAGTATCTTGCCCAGAACACAGCAAGGAGATCGTGGCACATCACCAGACTGCTGTACCCCAGGCACTTGTGCCACTCTCCATCTGCAGAGGCTGCAGTTACCTTGCTAAGGTGCTCCGAGGTGGGTGCAGGTATAAACACTTGCATGCACAAACACACTCCCCAAAGTAACAGCATTTAATTCTCCCTGGGAAAGAGAGTGTAAAAGCTCCAGCAATTCAAATTAGATGCAGATGACTCAATCTCTTAGCTACTGACTATGCAGTTATTTTTAAAATCATTTTATGACTGCAGTAAATCTTTGAGACAGCTCTATTCTTCACTCATGCCCATTATGGTATCTCTCTAACCTGAGTGAAGGATGCAGGATGATAATTAACACTTTGGGACTTCCTGACCTCAGTAGAGAGGGGAGAAAGCCCAATTTAATAGCAGAACTCTGCTGCCAGAGCTGGAAGACTCTTAAGCCATTTGAGATAACAAAAGCTTATCCATATCAAAGAACTCCTTCTTCTTATGGCTCATTTTCTACTTTGCTATGGTAGCGAAAGCAGCAATTAAATTCCTCTGCTGCTTCTGTGCATGAAGTGTAACAGTAACAATGTACTTCGGGATTCTCAAGAAGCACAATTTTAATTGCAGCATACTCACATGCTTTCACAAGGGGAAGCTTTTTTAAAATCAAGCACAGGTATCTAGGCTCGAGTTTACATAACACAACAGTGATCTATTACACTGTTACTTGGCTTTGACACTTTCTGCAAAGCTAAGCTCATAAAATAATATCTTTTCTCACCCTGCCTGTAAAGCAGATTTAGGAATTAAATGCTCTTACACAAGCTAAGGCAGTATCATTTGGCTCTCACAAGCTTCACAAGAGTATACATGGCTTTATTACTCCTAGCTACAAGCACAAATACATAACATTACCTACTAGCACTAACCAGCTTCACTAGGTAGTCAAACTTACTTTCAGACTCACAGAAACAGCAACTCCTTTTGCTGTTAAGAAAGAGACTGGCACCTGAAGGTTATGCAAAAGACTCTTGTTGGACACTCAGCAGCTAAAATAATTGCTGCAAGGAGAGAGACTCCTGGAAATTATGCAATTGTGTCATTGGCCAGCATCAGCCACTCATCCATCCTCTCTGAAAAGGATACAGGGACTAAAAAACACTACTGTGGCAATCCTTCAGGAGCTCCACATCCCCCCTCACGCTGTGACACGCATCCTTGGAGGTGGGAAGCAAAGGAGGAGGACTAAATTAAAAACTGTCAAATCAGAAAGCATAAGTTGTTCTGTAAGAGATCTGATACTGATCTCTACAATTTATTGAGGTACTAGACATACATAACATATAGCTTATTTTATTCACTTCGATGAAAGCCTAGGTGTCACATTTCAGCAACTGCACAGAATCAGGAGATCTATTACTGCGCTACTAAATCTTCTTTACCTAACAGAATTGCTTTTGGAGAGAGACACAGGTAATCTTTTTTATAACAGCATTTTGGAAGGGACCCATCTATAATATCTGCAGCCTGAAAAAAACCCCAAAGCATTCAAACTGCTTCCCTCAGTTTAGGAATGTTGATTGCAACACTGAAAGGAAGCAGATATAAACTTGTGCATCTTTTAGTGCCGCTTTCTGGGTGCTATTGATAATCAATAAAGTAATTAATTACCTGCTGTATAAACTCGATTCTTGCAGACATCAAAATGCAGGCAGCTCTGCAGGGCTCAGGCAACAGCTCTAGAAAAAAAACGAGTGGGGGAAGACAGAGAGATGCAGCACGGAAATGCCATAACCTACCGTCAGCCTGCCCATATCCCCAACTGTGGTGGCCAGTCATTTTGGGAGCTGCCCCTGCTTGGCTCCAGCTCCCTGAGCAGGGCACTGCTGCCTACCTGCCTTTATAGCGGCTCCCCGTGGGATAGGGTCAGCCCCTTAAAGATACAGAGCAGCCACAGCAATTCCTGCAGGACAGGGAAAGTGCCCGCGCTCTCCTGCTCCAGCCTTGCTGCTCCTGCTCTGCTCCTGCTCCCCCTATTTGCTAAGGCAGCACAGGTGAAGGAAAATGTAAAACTCAGATAACTCAAGTCTCAGGACTTAGAGAGAAAGCCAAACTGTGGATCTAATTTAGGACAAAATATCAGTGTTTTCTCATTCTCTGCCCCAAGGAAGCAAAAGCCATCAGGTGCTATGAGCATCAGGACAGCTGTATGCAGGTGGGACCTGCCCTTTCACATCTGTGTTCTGCAGGGAGAAACATCACTGGCTCTCTTCTCAAACCCTCCTGCCAGCTGCAAAAAGGAATGGTGTTTTCACCAGATCTCTAATTAATCACAGTCAGGGCTTAGATGATATGGAGAGCATTCTCATCTTGGGAAAAAACTTCTTGTGCTGCTTTTAAACAAGGTACAAATCACACAAAGTATGGATGAATTAACAGTCTGATTTTAATTTTGCAACTTTAAAGAAACTTTTTAAATGGACAAAATTAAAAGTCTGGTTATATTAGGGACAGAACATAGCAGACTCCAGAGAAAGGAGCTGACCTGTGGAGCCTCAGTTTTCTGAAATGATCCAGTAGTTGCTGCACCCTGCTAAAGCCGTGGAGAGGGTGCAATGAGACACCCAATCTGCAGCTGTAAAATGTCTTAAGACATCTCTGGGGCAAGGAACAAGGCTCCTTCATAGTAATTTTGTTAGATCTGAGGAAATGCTCCCTGTCAAGGCTACATTTTACAAACACATCGATTTTCACAAAGACAATAGCACACAAAAATAGGGATTCTTCTATTATGCAATCAAGAATATGGAAGGAAAAAATCAATAAGAGCATTTTATGCAACTTTTATGTTGTGCTACTGCCTTGTAAGTATTAATTTTCTTTTTCAGGAGGTTTCCATGAGAGTCAGCTATAAAACCTTTAAGAGCTGCTGATGCCAGCTAAATCACTAACAGAGGGATATAAACTGCTGCAAAGGTCTCCACAGGAGAGTTCTACAATGGCTTACTCAGGTCAGCTCCTCAATTAGCTCCTGTCAAGCTGCTGTGACCCGCTCAGGCCCCTGGCACACACCTGGCACAGGCACTGGGTATGGCTGTGTCCCAACAGTCTGGGCACACAGGCTCTCGTGGGCACCCAACACTGGAATTAGGACCTTAAAATACTCACTCAGATGCAGTCAGGAAAGCTGTTATAGGGAAAAGTACAAAAAATACCATTGCAGCAGTGAAAAGAAATGGAAGAGGGATTTTGTGCCTTAGAAGAGCAGACTGTAAGCTGGGGAAGCCCACATGCAAGGCAGAGAATGCTGAGCAACTGTTTTCAAGAGAAACATCAACACTGGGCATAGGTGAGCTCACAGGGCACAGTGGCACTGCACTGCCCAACCTGCACTGGCCACCATCAACCCCTTCAGCTTTTATCTCCTCACTCAAACCCACACAGGTGTCTGCAGATCTGGACTACAAACACGTGGCACAGGAAGAGCTCTGAGACAAGTGAAAATATCCTGAAGACGTGGCAGGAAGCAGTTTCCACAAAATGGAGGTTTAAATGGATGGATTAAAAAAAGTGGAAGGAGGGAATGACCTGAGGGGAAAGGAAAGATAGCCCGAATAAAATTTTGGCTTTTAAATGTATCATTAGTAAATTATAGTCAGTGTGTATATGACAACTTAATATGCTTCCAACCCAACCAGCCTTCTTTCTTTATGAGAAAAATATTAAATTTTCCTTAAATATAAGCTAACAGTGCTGCTTATACAAATATCACATTATTCTGTAACCCTGATACCTCTGGATATTGGCTGACTCTAAGAATGGGTTTCACTGAATCCGTCCTCAAATTATCATTTATCACTTCTGTCCTCAAACTATCATTTGTCACTGCAGTCATCATGCAATTCTGTTCTGTTTTAGTAGTTTGAATCCAGGACAATTACATCACACTCGTGAACTTACGGAAGTGAGAACAACAGGGTGGTAGGTGCTTAAGGGGTGGATTTCTCCAATGCTGAGCTAAAAGTGAAGAACTCATGACTTCCACAAATTTCTTCTGGGTCCTTGATGTCATGTCAGAAGTGTCTGCTTTGCAGTGAATGACAGGAAGACATAATTCCATTCACTACAGGGAGATGTTTCAAGCTGCCTTGAACCAGAAATCTTTCTTCCCCAGCCTTCCCACTTATGGTTTTATTCTCCTTTGCCAGCAGTGATAAGTGAACAGAGCAGCAGCCCAGGACAAGTACAGGGGTTCTTCTGAACCTGTCACCAGGTTGTGATACAGAACTAACAACAAATGCTTCAGGTTTCCCACCTTTACATAGAGAATTGATTTTCTTTATGATTTCATTGGAGTTCCCTTTATTAAAATTGCTATATAAGGACTAAACATTAAGGTTAGAAAACTCCGAGTAAGAGTGGAATGCTGAATTGAAGTTGGACATGTTTAAGCTTTGCCGATTTGAGGAAATTTGGGATTTTAATCTCTAAGGTAAAAGGTCTCTATAATACTACAGGTCTGGAGTTGTTGGGAAGTTGTTGCACGTGGAGATGTCACTTGAGGATAACGCTACTGATAAATATTACTGCATCACTGTGGAGGGGCAGAGCTGTGTTTTAAGGTATGCAAGATGAAGTAAGAGTTATTTGGTTCCAAGGTGAACGGCTCAATGGCACTCTAAGTGTATTAGGTAACTTGGCAATTACATCTGCTGACATCGTTAGTGATGGTGACACACTTGAACAGGGTGTCATGTGCCTTCTTCAATGCACCCCAGCGTGTCTGGTGTGTCACTGCATGCCAACAAAACCAGGCTGGAAATCCCACCAGCCTGGGTGCAGGCTGCACACTCTGAGCCGCTCATGTACCGTGGGTAGGAGCAGATGAAATGTTAAATAAAACATTCATCACTCCAGAGCCTGTCTGTGCCTCAGGTTCTTGACTGAGTATCTGTTTATCCAGGCAGCTCCTCTCTCCTCTTACATTGCCACCACGGATGCTGGCAGCTCCCACAGGGGGTTACTCTGAGCTGGCATCTGTTCTTTACATGTGTGTTCAAGGCATTTCTAACGAGCCCAGGAGCTGCACAAAAATACTCCACACAGTAAATATAAGCAGAACAGTGTACTGCCAACACTGAACACTAAAAAGCACAATGATTCCAGATACCACTTATATTTTTTTAGTATATTATTTTAAAACAAACTGCCTACAGTTCTTGATTGACCACAGAAATTTCAACTTCTATATTCTCAAGTTCTTCCTTGCAAACACAAAAACGTGATGGCTTTTGTATGTATATTGATATATTGAGATCATATACATATGTGTGTATATTGATATATTGAGATTCTCATGCAGCCAGTGGAACTTCAGGAGCTGAAAGTGGTCATCCTTCTCCCACAGCTACAGAAATTTCTGAGAATCATGAGACTTGTAAGGGAAAAACTCAACTGGGAATCTCCTCCTGGCATACATGGGCCAAGATGGCAAATGGGATAGAAGGAATTTAGTAGGAACACACTTGGGAAAGTGAGGCAGAAAAAGGGGAATGGGGTACCTGGTTCTTTAGGAGTTTCCCAACCTTCATACACTACTTTATTATTACTTATTTTTGACTTTTAAAGCTATACACACTCAGCTGCCTTATACTAGGTATGGGAACTACATTCTGGAACTAAGCCTGAAATATTAATTCTTGCAATTTATGGTTTGTCCAGATTAAGCAGTGTAGCAGAGAGCAAGAACAGAAGACTGCTTCTGATTTTGGGAAACAGAATGTTCCTGAAATACAGCAGTGGTCACTGAAATGACAACCAAATGAAGGATTTACTGTGGCACAGCAAACACAAAGCCTGAAAAATGAACTTTGCTGGAGATGCTGTGTAATGGAAGCAAAAGAGGAAACACTGTACTATATCACCTGCAAGATGTAAACCTCCATATAAGAATGCACTGCTGTGTATATCATTCCAGCAGATACACAGAAAACTAAAGTTACTGAAGAGAGGCACATCAAAAGGAATAATGGATTTTATATGGACTAACAAAACTAACAAATCAGTGTGGATGATGCAGGTATTTCAGGACCTCTCTTTTGTTGTTGAAACTTAGTGCCAGAAATGTTGGCTGAAAATTTTTAAGACTTAGAAGTTTTCTCCTTTTTTGTACACTGTCAAGGTCCAATCAGTGCTGACCCTAATATGGAAAGACCTTCACAACAGAAGGACATAGGACAAAAGATTTCACATGTTCTTGTCTCCATACTAAGCAGGAATAACTGCAATAATGTGCAACATCTCTGCAAAATATATCCTACTGGATTTTTCTGACTGCAGGTACCTTCAGGGCTTCTGCCTCAGTCTGCCTGAAAAGGCCTCAAAAGTTCATACAGAAAGTGTGTCAAGATATGCAGAGAAATGCCCATTTTGAACCTAAATTGTGGGAATGGCACTGTTGTCCAGAGAAACTGGATCAATTTCTGTGCAATGGCCAGTAAATACACACTTGAGAGAGACACTGATTGTTTACGTCAGAGCTGCTAAGCCTCGTGCTCGGTGGTGTTCCACAATCAAGCAGCCCAACTATCCATACCTTTTCCTATTTATATATTTTAGCAAAGACATGAATCTTCATTGGCTACAGGTTACATAGTTCTCTTATTAAGCAGTATTCTCTCTTCTGCTGGTTAATGAGCCTCTCGCTCCTCGTGCTCTCTCCGTCTCTCCCCTCCTGTGGCTCGGTGCGTTCCCGTGTGGGTGCTCCCGGAGTTGGTGCTCCTGAGCTGCCCCTGCCGGAATTCCCCTTTCCCCGGTCGGAGCTGATCCCACACAGCTGCTGAGTTGCCTTTCTTTGCTTCTTCCTTATCTCGGGGCTTCTGCCAAGTGTCCTCGTGGCCCGTGAATTCTGCATTCCCCGTGTATCCGTGGAAATCCTTCTCCCCGAGCTTTGTTAACCTCTGCCAGGGCTGAGCTCACTGGGACATGTCCAGCCCCAAACCTTAACAGGGCGATTCTGCTGACCAGGAGTTTGTGTTTCTAACAGCTGGACATCACTTAGGGCTTGTTGGCTGCTCTGTTTCAGGGATTAAATCTCCCTCCTTGTTCATCAGGCTTGAAAGTTACAAAGACCAGACAGTAAAGAACATATTTTTGTAACAAAATTTTACAGACTCTACATTTTATGAGTAGTGCAGAGGCATAGGTAGGATGTGATTAAACTCTCCATGAGCTTTTTTGAGTGGAATCCTGGTAGGAATAGGAAACCCATGAGGGCTGGGCTGGGCTGGGTTGCCGATGGTTAGGCATGGAGTGGTTGTTGCAAGTATTTTTGGTGAGCCTTCTGTTTCTCTTGTTCTCCCTTCAGGCTGTGGATAACGGACCCTGAGCAGAGGAGAGACAGTGCTTGAAAGAATGGCTGGGTTGACATGCGGAGGAAAGCTGCTGGGGACAGGTTTACTCCGATTGTGACTATTATTAGGCTTGAGTGATTTGATGTGGAGAAGGCCGGGTTTAATACCGTTCTCTCTGAGGCCTCGTGTGGCGGCAGACGGTGTGGAGGGGGTCCCCAGGAGCGGCACGGGGAAGGGCGGGGGCGGCGTTGGTGAGCATGGGGCGGGTGCGAGTGAGGCGGATAATTCCGGGTGCTACCGACCCTGCCGGCTTCGAGTGTCCAGCAGCGCAGGTGCCGCTGCCAGCCAGGACCGAAGGAGGCAGAGCAGCGGCGGGTCCCGGCGCACCCCCCGGGCACGGCACCGAGCCGGGGCCGCTCCTCAGGGCAGCGCCCGCCCCGCGCCTGCGCGGCGGCAGCAGCGGCCATGGCGCGGCCNCATGCATAACTGTATAAATATGGATATTATGTACATTTATATTATGTATATCTCTCTGTATGTATATGAATGTATAAAGGAGGATGTGCTGAAAAGATGGGGCCAGGCTCTGCTCCAGGCCCAGCAATGGCCCCAGAGCCCCGGGCAGGGCTGAGCCCAGGAGCTGCCCCTGCACAGGAGGCACAACTTCTGCCCTGGCAGTGCCCAGCCCTGAGCAGATTGTGCCCAGAGGCTGTGCAGGCTCCTCCCTGGGGATATTGCAGAGCCCTCTGCACACCCTGCTGTGCCCTGAGCTCTGGGATGGCCCTGCTGGAGCAGGGAGGTGGCGCCAGGGCAGCCCCTGGGGGCTCCTCCAGGCTGATCCATCCCAGGATTCTGTGAAAGGGCAGAAAAGACCTGAGTTACCAGGAGAGTAATGGCACCAGAGTTAGAGGTGTCTGTCTGCAGTGTGGCTGTTACATTTCCACGTGGATGGGTGTAAGTGATGGGCTCAGCAGTGGTGATACCACTGTGCTGTCCCCTCCTGTGCTGTCCTCTCCAGAGCTTTGTGCAGCTCAGGAGTGTAGAGTTCTGGGCTCCTCAGTACAGGAAAGGCAAGGAGCCACTGGAGAGGGTCCTGTGGAGGACACAGAGAAGGTTTGGGGTGTGGAGCATCGCTGGTGAGGAGACACTGAGAGCTGGACCTGGTTAGCCCAGAGAAGAGAAGACTGAGGGGATCTCATCAGTGCATAGAAATTTCTCCAAAGTGGGTGTAAGAGGGTGATGCCAAACTCTTTTGGGTGGTGCCCAGCAGCAGGACAAGGAACAATGGCCATAAACACAAAAAGTTTCACCTCAACATGAGGAAGAACTTGTTTTCCTAGAGGGGACAGAGCCCTGGCGCAGAGGCCCAGGGAGGCTGTGGAGTCTCCCTCCCTCTCTGGGGCATTCCAAACCTACCTGGACACGCTCCTGTGTCACCTGCTCCAGGTGACCCTGCCTGGGCAGGGCTTGGACTGGGTGACCTCCAGAAGTCCCTTCCAACCCTAAAAACTCTGTGAGTTACCACCCCAGTGATATCAGCAGAACGTGTGACCTGGGACTGTCCCAGCTTGATTTCAGCCTCAGTGCTGTTTTCTAGGGGTCTGAAGTACCAGATTCAGTAGGATTGATTTCTGTCTCCTGTGTGTATAAATATATTTATAATAAAAGTTAGGGAAAAAGAGAGTGTTTGGCATTAGGACAAAATCTGGGCAAGGATTGTTTTAACCCATGCTGGTTTGTAAAAAGTTAAAGTATGTTCCAAGAGAAAGAGGTGTGTGCTTGCATATGGTGTAAAGCTGGAGAAAATGAAACGTCAGGGAAACTAGGTTGCTCTTTGGAAAGTCTCAGAGTCTTCACAGTAAGTTTCCTTAAGGATGCTTACTTTGGTTAGTGCTGTTTTGGTCCTCAGCAGTGAATGGACAGTAGCACTCCAGCCTCCATTTGTCTTTTTGTTATTTGTTTATATTGGCTTTGCAATCTGAAGTTAAATCATTCATTGTGTTTTGGTTTCCATCCCAACACAGACTGTGGGGTGACCATGGGCAAGAAGCGTTGGAATCTGCCCACGTTTGCATGATAAATGCAACAGCAACAGGAACTGAAATACTCAAAAACTTGGTGCTGCCAGGTCAGTAGTTATTTCTTCTGTCTGTTCTTTGTACTGTATGTGATACCTTGATGATGCCACGTTATTCACAGGAGGTTTTTGTCCCCCAAAGGTATTGGTTCGTTTACAATTGTCGATGGGAATCGAGTCTCTGGAGAAGATGTTGGAAATAAGTAGGTTTTTTACTGATTTCAGTTACAAATTGACAGGTGACAGAGTTTCATAGGTAGTTCCATCTCGATATTTGCTAAGAGGTCCTGTAAAATTCTTTTAAAAGCCTCTCAGTGTTTCTCCAAGTCTTCTGTAGGTTTGGAGGTTGGTGACAGCATGCATGGTCATTTTGATATAGCTGCTCAATTATTTACTTGCTGGGTTTGGACCTTACAGGTCTGTTTGCTTCACACATCAAGTTTGTAAGGACAATGCCCTACTCCATATAAAAATATTGAAAATTAACTTGTTTGATGTAGTCTTGAGCTATGACAGTGCTTGTTTTCAGTGTAGTTCAATGTATCTTCCCTAATTCTGGTGATGCAGATGACTTAATTTTCATTAGTCCCTGTGCACCTGTGACTGCTAGACATTTATTAGCTTTCATAGCTTTGGGAGGCTCTGTGCAGCAGGGAAAAGGGTAAGAAACCATTTGCAAATCCTGTAAAAATGATTTGCCTGCTAGTTCTTGATCAAGGTCTGCTATGGTGCACATGGATACCTACAGGGGTTATGTGAGGGGGAAGGATATTCCCTTATAGGAGGAAATCAATGCTAGTGAGTCTTTGATTAGCCTTGTGAGAAAGAACAGCATGATCCTGGCTTCTAGAGGAGTTTGGCATGTTTTTACATTTCACATTTATGGCTTGGGAATTGAAAAGCTTTCTTAAGAATCTGTTTCTGAGGAGAATACAACAATGGTGGGACAAAGCAGGTTTAAGGGGTAATATGGTTTGTTGTGTGTGAGTGAGCAGCATATTCTGCAGAACAAAATGTAACTTCAATGCTGGTTTTCTTCCGGATAAAAGTTCACATGTAATTCTCTTTTCTCTCTTTTTCAGTTTCTTTCTACAAAAAAGCCATATTGGTCAGGTAAGGAGATAATAAATGTCAGTTTAGGTGTATTGAAAGCATGGAAATGTTGAGTATTTAAGTGTGGTATTAGGAATAATGGTAAAAGCATATGTGTGTAGGTTAAAGTCTGTTTATTCTTTAACAGAATTCCTCATGTTTACTTTTTAGTTGGTCATAAGTGAGAAGATAAACTCAATTGTGGCAAGATTGAATACAAAAAGTGAAGAGCTTATGGTTAAAACCTATGGAAGGATAAGGTAGAAGAACATTGTGGTTGAAGGAGTAAAGCTAAGAGCAGAGAGGTGAATGGGGAAAAATATCACAAAAACAGAGAGTACAAGAGGCATAGATAACTCCTGGAAATTCTGTAATGAAACTGGAAATTAGGAAACAGCTGTCTCACAATTTGTCTTTTTAAGATGGTAGTACAGAAGATGCTCTCAAAGTACGTGCCTGCTGTTATGGGATGCATTTTTGCTTCAGATGAGCAAGGCTTGGAGTAAGGAACCTTAGCCTATTATGAGCTTTGTTGTGGGGTGTTTTCTGTGGTTGTTTTGTTGTTGCTGCTTGGTTTGGCATTGTTTGCAGGTGGCATTTTGTAGTACTGATACACTGTGTAAATTACATTTCATTTTGATTGCTCTGAAACAGAATCGTGCCCAGAGTGCCATGGAGCTCTTGCAGGAATTGAATAGTGATGTTTCTGGGAACTTTGTTGAAGAGGTTTGTCTTTCTAAATTAGTACTTTGTGTGTGTTATACAGTGTGATAAAAATGTGAAATAACAGCTGCGTGTTGCTTTGTGGTGTTGCAGTTGAAATAGATTCAGGATAAAACAGCATTTGAGGAAGATGATCTTAAGTTAAATCATTTGTATGTATTTCCAAAAAAAAAATCCCTTTGTGTATTTCAGATACCATTTTGTAACTTCATCTTGATTTTATAACTTAACACTTTATATTCAGCAGACTTGCTCTGTGCTCAGAAATTTTCAGTGTTCCCTGACATACATTTTTCCCCTTGTTTAGAGTCCAGAAAAGCTTTTAGACAACGACCCTTCCTTTTTCAATCGGTTTAACTTAGTGGTTGCAACACAACTACCAGAGAGGTAAGAATTACCTGAGGTTCAATTACCTGTTCCCATTCAGTTATAGAAGCCGGCTTTTATATATATGTGTGTGTGTGTGTGTGCATTTATACACAAGCATTTCCTTGCAGAAAAACTTAAGCAGAACTCTGTCATTGTGAAGGAAAATTACAGCCAGTGATGGCATTTTCTAGAGACCTTTTTGTACCTCTGATGGGAACTGCCTCTGCTGGAAGTTAGGACTCTGCAGCACATGGATCTAATTCTTTGTTTCTCTCTCTCACAAGTCATTGAAACTTTTTATTTGATACTTGGAGAATTTGGGAGGGTGGAATAAGACATAAGTAAAATAATGGACGAATAGTTTTCCAATTCACTGTTAATTCCTGTATGAAATTTATCACCTTATGTGCTTAGGATCATGATGATATTAGAGAAGTTTTCTGAGAGAACTCTTTCACAAGTAGCTGGTATAGGAGTTAATTTTATAGTTAACTGTTGTCTTCTGTAGATCTGAAAAAAGCATGTTTTTCCTTACAGTACATTGCTGCGCCTGGCTGAAGTTCTCTGGAATTCCAACATTCCTCTGCTGGTCTGCAGGACTTATGGACTGGTTGGTTACATGAGAGTTGTGATTAAAGAACATACAGGTTAGAGGGTTTGCTGAGATAAAGACTCCTCTGGAAAGTTTAAACCTTCAGTCACTTTGGGGGTTTTTGTTTGTCTTTTTTCATCTTGTGATATAATCAGTATTTGTTAAGTCTTCAGTAGTTTGCATTCTTTGAGGAAAGCATGGGGATTATGGACTGCAACAAATAGTAAAATTGGGGAGCATCCTGACATTATGGGTGACTTACACAGAGCACTTACTTTGAGACTCAAGCAGTGAAAGGAGCAGGTGATCCTGTATTTGTGTAGCTCTGTTTCAAAGGCCAGACATAAAGCTGGGAAATGCATTGTGTCATTTTTTTCACAGTTGTTGAATCTCACCCTGACAATACGTTAGAAGATCTGAGACTGGACAAACCATTTCCAGAGCTGACAGAACATGTTCAGGATTATGACTTGGAGCATATGGACAAAAAGGTTGGTGTGTGGTTTGTGCTGTGTTCCCCAGCACAGGGATTCTGTGAAAATGGCTCTTGGCAGATGACTCTGGTGCCAAGTCTCATCTGAAGAGAACCAACTCTAGAATCAGTCACAGGGAACTATTTTTGCCTCTGCCCCAAATGTTCCAGTTTGTTTAAATCTAAAGCAGGTGGGGGTCTTGGGAAGCAAGGAGTGTTCTTGGATAACTTGATCTTTTGTTAGATTGAATACCCCCTCACACCCTCCTTTGTTTTTAAATTTTTATGGTTACCTACTGCTGCAGAGATTTATACTGTGAGTGTTTGTGCATAGCATAAGTTCCACTCCAGAAAAACATTGGAGAACTTGGCTCACCCTTTTTTAAATAAAGTAATAATAATTTGATAATTTCTTTCATAGTAGTTAAAGAACATTATGGCTGTATCAAAATCTGGAACATGTCCTGTGTCTTTAGAGTAGTGGAAGGGATATTTGGAGTGTACATTGAAAACAGGCTTTTAATTTGTTTCCTATTTTTTATCTTTTCTCAACCTGACAAAGATTTCCCCACTGTTCAATTACAGGACCACAGCCACACTCCATGGATTGTGATTGTAGCCAAGTATCTCATAAAATGGATCAATGAGGTATGTTGCAAAACTGTATTATTACTATTATTGGTCTGTCTTTTCTGAAGCAGTTAATTATTTTGGCATTGTGTAACAAAAAAACCAAGGTGGAATCATAACAAAAATTACTAATTGAAAGACAAGTGGATGTGTGAGCAATGACAGACTCCTGGAGTTCAGCAGTCTGAACACAGTGAACTTAGTAGCAGTAGGTATTTTAAAGACAAAAATCTCTTTGTGTTTTTTAAATTTAGAAAAGTGAACAGTTGCCTAAGAGTTACAAAGAGAAAGAAGCCTTCAAAGAACTGATTCGACAAGGTAATCCATGTCCCAGGATATGCTGATTCCTACTGGCAGAAACAGATACAAGGTGGTATCTGAAAAGTAATCCCAAGTTCTCTCAGGTTTAATTTATGAAAGATCTGCTGCTCTATACTGTATGGTTCTTCTGCTGAATGATTGTTTTGTACAGGTGGATCTTAAGTTGCCAAACTTGCTTATAAATGTTTGTTATCAGTGTTTTAGCCTGTCTAACATCCAGAGTGTGTTTTGATTTGGGTGGGAGCAAAGGCCTTAAGAGAAAATCCTGTTAAAAATGTGTTAAAGAGGAAAAGCAAGTGGCTTTTGGCACTGGAATTGTTACTCTGCAAGTATTTGGTGTGTCCATTGACCCATCAGACACTTGGTAATCATTCACCTCTGCATGGCCAGATTCTGTAACACTGACTGCCCTGCATCTGATGTGTGAATGACTTCATGTGGCATTTTTAAGATCTGTATGCATTGTTTTAAATAATTGTACAAAAACACCATTGACTGTATTTTTGGTATTTCCTCACTTGAGGGTGACCTGTGTGCAAATTTGGAGTGGTTCCTTATCCCCAGGCTGATAGGGAGCAGATCTGATCTGCAGTAATTACCTTTGGTTATGTCAGATTTCTAGTGGAGGCCCTTTCATGGGCTGCCTTGCTCTGTGGGTGCATAAGTGGTTGCCAAATTTGATCAAAAACACCCCAGCAAAACATGACTGGCATGGGAAGGAGAGTTGAATTGTTAATTTAGTGCTTATGAAACTTCATTTTCTCCTTCTTACACAAATAAACTGGTGCTTTTGTGCTAAGTAACTTCTACTTAACATCACAGGAAAATGAATCATGTACAGAATTTAGATGAAGTTAGCTTTATAATTACATCTGATCTTTTTTCTCGTGATTTATTTTTCATTTTTTTGCTGGTAGCTGTTATGCCACCAATACATCCAAAGCCAGTCTGCTCTGTTGATAAGACATAAATGATGAGATGTCATTAAAACAGTTGTGTATTTTAATTTTTTTTTTCAATAAGGTATCTTAAAGAATGAAAATGGGACCCCAGAAGATGAGGAAAACTTTGAAGAAGCTATAAAAAATGTGAACACAGCATTAAATCGTACAGAGGTAAAATAAACATTTCTGTGATAAAATTGAAGCAATTTCAACTGCCTCATTTTCTCAGGATATATTATTCAGTTTTAGGACAGATATTCCATTTGTAACATTTGTATTTAGCTAAAACAGGATTAGTACGATGTTAGAACTGAAATTGTGTGGTTAAATAGACCTAGACTAACTGGCAATGCAGCTTATGGAAATTCTCTTGTTCCCTTGCCCTTGCAAGAAATCTGCATTTCCCTCCTGCAGACTTGAATTCCAGTCTAGAGTGAGTCAGCAACCAGAGTGCATCAGTGAGTTCTTGTCTGACTTCTACAGTTCAGTCTGTAAAAAACTCTGTGAAGTGCTGGGTACAATTGCAAGGATTTAGCAGTGAGAGGTGTGGCTGATGCTGATTTAAATACACTGCTGGGAGAGAGACTGAGAGCACTTCCTGAAATGGTGCTGTATTGAAGCCAGGGGCTGTAGGAGTTACTCTCTGCCGAAATGAAGTGCTGCCTGGGACTCCTGATACAATAAATTCACTTCTTTCCTCTTGAAGAAACTCACTACAAAATTCCCTTCATAAACTGGTCAAGTTTAAAAGCATTAGAAGTGATGTTTTCATTGTTCCTTAAATAATCCTGACCTAGTAACTCATGATTTAAAATTGAGCTCTGATTTCTTTAGTTTCTTATCTGGGGTAAACTGCAAAGGCTACATGGGGCAAAAGTACATTCTGTGATTCTTCCTAGATTCTGTTCTCTTGTTTTGAACCTTGCTTGGATGGTGATGTTAAGTCTCCCAAGAATGGCCCAGGATATTAATATTTATTTGAGTTTAAATGCCAGACTGACCTGCAGCAGTTCAGGATTCTGAGTGAAACACTGACTTTTGTAGCCCCACTCCCCTTCCCAGCCTTTTGGCCCCAGCAGGCAGGGTGAGCATTTGGGATGGTTCCTGCTGCAGTTTTTTAAATCTTCTCTGCCAAGGATGGAAGTTGGGTGAGATTTTGTTTGTGACATTGGTCTTGCTCAGAAGCGTTGCCTTGCTGCTGGGCTGGGCTGCTGTTTGAAATGTGTCTGAGCAGCACTGCCTGTGTGGGATTCAGAGGAGGTTGGTCATGGAACTCTGAGGTCACCTGGAGTTGGTTCACCTATGTAGTGAGTGTGTTGAGATAATTCAAGAACTCAAAAGTCAAGGAATTACAAACCCAATTTATTTATTTTCATAGGTTCCAAGAGGCATTGAAGAGCTTTTTAATGATGATTGCTGCCTAAAACTCACGGAGCAGGTATGAGTAGTTAAGGGCAAGACTTAAATATAGAAAAAGCATTGTAAATTACATCTATCTGCATGACTGTCTCTTGTGCATTTGTAGTCATCTTCCTTCTGGATTTTGGTTCGAGCTTTAAAGGAATTTGTGGCAAATGAAGGGCAAGGTAGCTTGCCTGTCCGGGGCACCATTCCTGATATGATAGCAGACTCCAGTAAATTCATCAAATTGCAAAATGTGTAAGTAGACAACTCCTTGAGAGAGCTCACTTCCATTCATGTGGCTTGTATTTTGTCTTTGTAATGTAAAACAAACAAACAAAAAAGATAGCCTTCAATGTGGAGTTGATGGCTTTCTGCTGTAGTTATTCACTTCCTCATTATTACCAGATACCGTGAAAAAGCAAAGCAGGATATTGCTGCTGTGGGGAACCATGCTGCTAAATTGTTACAGTCCCTGGGCAAGGTGAGTGCAAACCTGTTCTTCTAATGCAGATAAAGACTTCTCTGGAAGGTTTAAAGCTTCAATAACTTACGTCATTTCGGGGGTTTTTGTTTGTCATTTTTCATCTTGTGAGATAATTAGTATTTGTTAAGTCTTAGGTAGTTTGCATTCTTTGAGGAAAGCATGGGGATTATGGACTGCAACAAATAGTAAAATTCGGGAGTATCCTGACATTTTGGGTGACAAGGAACACTTAACTTTGAGACTCAAGCAGTGAAAGGAGCAGATGATCCTGTTTTGGAATGAAGTATCTGCTTTATTTATCAATTTGGTTTGATCACATAAAATTAAAATGCATACAGGGATATACTATTTACAATTTAAGACAGTTTATTTTCTACATTAGTAACTAGTTATTTCACAATAAATATATTCATATATATGTGAAAGCAGGAATTTTTCTGGCCATTATGTGTACTGCAATGAGTATATTCTCTCTTTTAGGCACCGGAGTCTATTTCAGAGAGAGAACTGAAATTGTTCTGTGAGTATGCTTGGATTCTGTTCTGGGTTTATGCAAATGCTCAAATAATCAAAAACTTTTGAATGATCATGTAGTTATTAAGCAGTAAGCCAATATTTGGATTTTTCAAGTAAGTACGAAGTGGTTTGCATCCCTCATTTTCAGTAGAAGTAGCAGATGTTCAGCATCTCTTAGGGGTGAGTCTGTAAAGGCTGGCTTTAAAATGATGTATTTTTTCACTCCAAATGAGGAAGCAGCTGCCCTCTGCTTCGTGTGATGAGTACCTGAGCACTCTTGCCCCTGCTGGGGTACTGGTTTCAGTGTGGGCTCTGCAGACCTGAGGCAGTCTGAAAAGCTGTAACCCACTAGATGGCACTCCAGGCTGTGTCCGTCCTGGATGTGTACAGATGTCCAGCAGCAGCCTGGCTGAGGCTCCTCACAGCTGGAAAGCTCCCCTGTAAGCACAGAGCCAAGGGCATGCTGCCCTGCACTGGTAAAGCATTTGGCAACCTCCCAGTTGCTTTTTTCAGTGCTGGGCTGTAGCTGCACTCTGGGTTGGTTCATAGCAATGATCCTGGAAAAGGACCTTGTCCTGCTCATGGCTGTGCTGTAAAAATATGAATTGAGAACACGTGAGGCAGTGTTAGATGTAGTGGAAGGTGGAAAGAACCACATTGACTTGCAGCCTGAAAGAGGGAAACGTGGTGGCTGTGACTGATGAGTTGCCTGACTGATGAGTTAACCTGGCAGATACATGGAGATCCCACAGGAGCACAAAGCATTTCCCTAAAACTCTCCTGACCCTAGACCTAAAGGTGGCTAGAGAGGTTTGTATTGCTGCAAGCTGAGAAGAAACAGGAAGGTGTTGAATACAGTGCTGTTCAGCTGTAGCCTTTCCCATGTGACACAGCAGTGGGACAGAGCTGCAGGGAGCAGTGGCACTGATGGGTCCCTCTCCTTGTCCCCGTGCCAGGCAGCAACGCCGCCTTCCTGCGCCTGGTGCGCTGCCGGTCCCTGGCTGAGGAGCACAGCCCCAGCTCCTGCTGCAAGGATGCAATCAGTAAGTGCTGCTGCTTGCCACAAAGCTCGCTGCTCTTCCAGCTTGGGATGGTTTGGTGAGGGAAAGGAAACATAAGCCACGTGTTCTGTTGCATCATGCGGCTTTGTCATTTGGAATGTCGCAATGTCGTCAGTGAATTTAAATAAATTCTTGCTGTGAGGAAGGTGTCCCTCAACTACAAGTGTATGGAGTTTTTAGGTCTAGAAGTGTTGAATTCAATTTGATTTTGAAATTTTTCAAAAATGACCTGACAGATTGATGCACGTTTCAGCTTTTGTTTTCTTGTGGATTTTACTTATAGTACTCCATAAATAAAATACTGTTTTCTTCAAACTTCTCTTTTTCTGTACCTCAGTTATTTCTGACAGAGCTGAAAAGGGGCTTTAACCTGACCAAATGAAAATAGTTATCTTACCCTTTCAGCTTATCTCTCTTTTGGGTGTGAACTAACAAACTAGTTGCTTAATATTGCTTTTGGGTTTTATATGGCCTTTTTTTTTGGGCCTGCATAGATTAAAAAAAAAAAGCTGGAAATACTTTTTTATTGAAGTTTGTTGAAATTAAGCTTAAACAAGTCCTCTGAAAGTTTTGGACAAAATATGTATATATTTTGTGTATACATACATGCATCTTGTAAAAGCTATCATTTCAGTGAAAGCTCCTTGAATTAGTTGGTAATGTGCAGTGGGATATAAGTAGCAGTTAGCATTTACAAAGACTACTGAGCTGTGTGGTGAGGGATTTAAGACCTGTTCATTACAGTCATTGCAGATAATACTTAAAACATGTGTTTCAATTCCTAAAATTATAACTAAGGAATACCCATTTAAATTAAAGCAGCTGCCAGAAATGTGGATTTCTTCACTGAATAGTTTATATTAAATATATATAATATGGTTTTGTTATAAACTTTGGAGGCAAAATTGTGTAACTGACAGTTGTTTGATTAAGATTCTGACACAAGTTGTATTCATTAAGGTTTCTCTCTACTGCAGATTTTACCATTTGTTTTCAGGGAATTCAAAACCTTGCTTTTTCTATTCCCTCTGCAGCAGCTAACTGGTTCTCTTGCTGTTTTCAGTTTCCCATATGGATAACCCAGACAGTGAAATAGTGCTGTACCTGATGCTGAGGGCTGTGGATAGGTTTTACAAGCAGCATGGCAGATACCCAGGTATGTTAACACCACTTACTTCACATCATCAAAAGAAATACAAAGATCCAATAGTTACTGTAATTCAAGTTATAAACTGCAAATACATTAATTGTGGTTTTGTTTCCATAACAATACAACTTTAGGAATGTGAAAATTAAAATGAGAGTTTTTTTCTCTTTGGGAACTTAAAGAATTTATCTGAATTAATATCATTAATGGGTTGTGTGGATTATGAATCAGTTCAGCTATGCAGTAATTTGTCTATCATGAGAAGCATCAACAGAATATTCAATTGTTTTTTGTCAAGTACTAATAACACATTAGTTGGCTTAGAAACTTTCTAGGCAAACAAAATATTCAGGCTGCCATTTAAACACATTGGCTTTGACTGTGGTGTTACAGTTGCGTGGTGAAACAGTTGATTTCTTTTCCAGGTGTCTACAACTACCAGGTGGAAGATGATATTGGAAAGCTAAAATCGTGCCTGACTGGTTTCCTCCAAGAACAGGGGCTGTCTGTAGTGGTGAAGGATGACTATGTGCACGAGTTGTAAGTGTTGTTTCTGAGGTGTGGCTGTGCTGGGGAAGCTGCTGGGCAGTTTGTGACTGTTCCTTTCCCGCGCAGTTGTCGCTACGGAGCTGCCGAGCCTCACGCTGTCGCTGCCTTCATGGGAGGTAAGGGTGACACTCCAGGGCCACAGCAGCTCAGCCTGCTGAGCCACAGCTCTGCTGCCTTCATTGCTCTGGACTCTCAGAGCAATGGCTGCAGTCACAGATGGCATTAGGGCACAGTCCTCCCCTTCATTCTCCAGATGTGACCTCCTGCAGTACACGCAGAGTAACTGGGTGCAGCAAGGGTTATAATCAGTAAAATGAAGGAACTTTGAAAACAGTCTCAGTACATCAACTCTTCAAGCTGAAAAATGTGTTTAGATATGAAATGCTGGAAAGAAGCTTAATTTTTTTTTAAAGGAAAGTGATAGTTACAGTAATTTTAAAATTAGTGCAGTACACATCTTCTTTTAACACAGTACACTTACGTTAAAGATCTATGAAATATAAGTAGGCTTGGTTTCTTACCTTCATTTAGCCTGCAGGTATGTTTTAATGGATGCTCAAAATTGATGGTTAACTTACAGAATTTCTAGGTTGGAAGAGACCTTCAAGATCATCAAGTCCAACCCATGCTCTAACACCTCAACTAGACCACGGCACCAAGTGCCACATCCAATCTTTTTTTTAGCACATCCAGGATGGTGACGCCACCACCTCCCCAGGCAGGCCATTCCAATACTTTATCACTCTTTCTGTGAAAAACTTTTTCCTGATATCCAACGTATACTTCCCTTGATGCAGCTTGNCCAGGTGCAGCCTCACCAGTGCTGAGTGCAGGGGCAGAATGACCTCCCTGCCCCTGCTGGCCACACCACTCCTGATCCAGGCCAGGTGCCACTGGCCTTCTTGGCCACCAGGGCACACTGCTGACTCATACCTTCTTTATTTGGCTTCATGCAGTGCTGAACATAATTATGTGTTATATATTCTGCATATCTGGGAAATTTTTGCAGATTAAGCAAATCTGGTATGTATCATTCTTTAGAAAAATACTTAAAGGTAATTTCTGAATAAATTACAGAGTGTTTCCTACTACAGGAAATCTTAGAGAGATCACACTGAAGTGACCCTTCAGTTTATTTTGCAGTTAAGTTTTACATGATTTTTTTTTTTTTAATTCAGCTTCTCAGTTGAGAGAGGTCACAACTTGCATGGGTCTGTCTGCTCACCCATTTTTACTCTGTGTGTATGTACATGGAGAGAAAGTATGCAAAGCTGACTTTAGAAGTAGCAGCTTTCTGATCTTCTTTTATAGTGGGAAGTACTGAAAGGCATTTTTGCCTCCTAGGAGATTTATCAGGTACTTCTGAAATAATTCCGGTGTAGGGACTTCTAGATAAATAACATTATTTTACTGCTGTTTAAGTATCACCTGCTAACTGCCTTCTGGTTTTATTTCTCTTTTGCAGGAGCTGCTGCACAGGAAGTTATCAAAGTCATTACAGGGCAGTTTGTAATTTTTAATAACACCTTTATTTACAGTGGAATGTCACAGACTTCAGCAACTTTCCAGCTGTAGGATAAGCTCTTGCATTCAATGCCTCCAGGCACTGCTGCTGCTGTATTTACAGTTTTCACAGTATTTACAGTTTTGTAAATACTGTGGTGTTCTGCCACTGACTGGACTATTCTGTTCTGTATTACCTGCTAATTAAAAGTTTCTTTATTTGTAATTATCTTCTTGTTGTTGTTTTGTGAGGGCAAATAAAATCATACTATATCCTGACAATTTTTTAAAATCTAGAATTTTCTGACTCTGAACTGCATCTTCTGAAGGGAACTGTACATTTCTCCTTAGTGCCTATGGTCAGAGAATTGCTTCACTGCTGCTATGATTCATACAGAGCTTCACCAGCAAGAGAAAGCCCCTGGCCAAGATAAAATAAAACAATACAATTATCTTAATGAAAATTAACCTTAGGAAATGGAAGTCTCTTTTGTTTTTAAAAAGCCTGAACAAATAAATCTAGCATCCTGTATTCTTGGAGATTCCTTTGGAAATATCTTTGTCAGTTCATTCTACACAGGGATACAGGTGGGAAAAGACAGTAAACCAATTTTCCTATTGATAAGAGATGTTGTGGACTAAAGGGCATAACAGGTGAAACAGGTGTTCTGAACATGTTTTTGAAACATAATTTCTTCTTTTTGGCACTAGACAGGTTTCAGTGACAGTAGACTAAAAAACCCAATGTTCTGGAACTCTGTATTAAAAGCTGCCTTGATTATGCATTAAAGCAGCCAGAACATCAATAGGATTTTCTTATTTAATTTATAACTACTAGAAAAATAAATAATGTAACGAAAATGTTTATAATACTTTATTCTAAAGAAAAGAATGTGATTTATGTCCCAGAGAAAATAACTGAGATAACAACTGCATTCCAACTGAGGATTTGGTTTTGCCATTTATGTTACTTTGAGCAGGGTGATTAGCCCTTATTCAGGTCTTCTTGTTCCTGTTAAGGGAAACTGATACAATGACTTCAAGTTCTTGAACACAAACCTCACTGTCCTTCCAAAAAGAAGTGGTGTCAAGAACATAATGAGCATCTAGTGGGGGATATTTCTTGTGCACAGTGGCCCATGGCTTGTTTGGTTTGATCTCCACACAGCATCAAACCTTTCATTTAACTCACCCACTTCAGTTTTTGATTGACCTTCCACTGGGTCTGTGTTTCCAGTAGCAACTTCAAATTCTTCCTTGAACTTCCTCCAGCAGTATGGCAATACTGCAGTCAGATTTATCCTGAATGGCTGCTTTTGTCTGTTTGTTCTTCTTCCCCAAACAATGGCTGCCTTGCAGGCATTTTGCTATTTGGAATTTCTCTTCCATTGTCAACTTCACAGTGGCAATGGAGGAGGTGGCCTTACCCACTGGATAAGTGACCTTTCCATAATAATTTCAAAATTTCCAACTGTGTGCAAACCCCTTCTAACCCTCCAAATGGCTGATATTATAAGCTTTGTGTACGAGCATGGTGAAAGTTGTGGGTTCAGGTTGCTCTTAAACCCTCCACCACAATGATGAATGCTGACATTTGGTGGGATTTCCTCCCCGCTCCCCAGTGACCTACATCCCATGAATGCCATGCTGTTGTCGTGCTAGGGCTGTGTGTCTACTCTGTCTATTAATTGAAAATCAGATATATTATCTAAAAGGAAAAAACCCTCACTTTTTATTACCTTCAAATAGCACTGAAGAAAACCATAGAAAGGGAATAAAAAAATCAATGTCATACAATATGTGACAATACATACAATGCCATGTAACATATGAGTTACACTTAGAACTGGCAGATAAATTGGTCACCACACAAATTATTTGTTGGGTATCAGTTGTTACTCCTGTCTCTTAGATACTGGTTTTGAAATTCCTTTTTGCAGGTATGATCTCCCATTTCTCAGGGAGGTGCTTACATGAAGTTTCTCTTACCAGACTATTTCAGTTCTGAAGTTTTCACTGTTCCAGTAAGTCCTGGGAGCTATGGGAAACCTTCTCCCTCTCTCTTCTCAAAGGTTCTTGTACACAGGTGCAGGATGCAAGAGTACACATAAAAGACCTGTCATAATCCAAGTTAGCAGGGAAAAACACGGAAATGAAAGATTAAGTTGATCTTTTGAATCTCTTTCTGAAAAAAAAAAAGTCCACTTAGAAATAGAAATGACCTCTCTGACAATGCATGGGAGGTATGTATTCCACATATTTGAGAGCTATAGCTGCTTTCTGTTTATGATGATGGCCTGTCTGAACATGTCTACTACGCAGGAATAATTGCTCCAGTGCTCTTGCAGCATAAATGGGGCAAGGATCCAAACCAGCTGCCCTGTGCTACATCCTGGCATTTATCTGCTCACTTCCTCTGAGGATGTATAGCTGTGGAAGTGTTTGATGGAAACAATTTAAGATTGTTATCTACAATTAACAATCTTTATTGATTGATTAATTAATTACCTCACAGCCTCAGTGCTAAACCTGAATGGTTAATGTCAGACGTCAGTGTTTGGGAGTTACTAGTTCCTCTATGGTTTGAACAGACCTTGTGTGATCTCATAACGAGATCGGCCCCGCGCCGCT
>VWYO01002192.1:0-13744 GCA_013400275.1 Rhadina sibilatrix | reverse complement strand
GAGTAAGAAAGGCAGATGTGTAAAGAACAACCAACAGGAGTAACCGAGTAAGGCAGGAATAACAGAGTAGCACCCCTGGGTGGATATGAGGTGTCAGGAGGGATGGGATCAAGAGCAACCTTAGAAAAGTGGCATGAGCCTCTTCATGGAGAGCAGTTCTTCTCTGTGCTGGGGGGAAGCCTCGTACCTGTGCCCGCTTGCGGAAGGCCTCCTGAGCAGCCTTCTTGTTCTCATTTTTGCCTAACCACGCAGCCAGGGCAGAGGCTTGCAGGGCTCTCCCATAGGAAAAGGTCAGTTTCCAAGGCTTAGGCAGAGGGGACTGATTCATGGCATTGAGGTTGAGAGAAGCCTCCTCTTCACTCTGACCTCCAGACAGGAAGCAGATTCCTGCAAGAAAGACATTTTGAGGCTTAGAAATAGAGTGTTCCAGCCACCTCAGTCCCTGACCTTTACTTGCCTGAGGAACAGGCATGTCAGAGGTAGGAGAATGGGAATGAAGAGATAGGAATGAATCGGGAATCACCAGGAACAGCAGCAGGAACGGTACGGAGGAGAGTAGTGACAGTTGCTATGGCTACATCCTGAGGGGTGTACTTCTTGGAGCAGGAGTGTCCAGCCGTCACCATATTGGGTTTCAGCAGTGTCCCCTCCAGGTACACGTGATGATCATTCAAAGCCTTGTAGACAGCAGCCAGAACCTAAAAACAGGAGGATTGAATACAGAACTCGGCTCAGATCTTCATCTCAGCCTGCTGTGAAAAGACAGCTTATTCTTTGGTACTGTAGCATGATAAAATTGAATTTTGCTTTCTCATGAAAATTATCTCTGGGGTTGCAGTTGTGGAGAACCCACTGCTTTTGAGATGACCAGGATACAGCTCTTCATATTTAAGGGATTTTTCCCTGCTGAAATTGAGGTAATTTGGTTTGATCCTGATGCATCTTTTTGAAATTGAGAATGGCTATAATTATCATTGAAGTGAAGATTCAAAAGCATGGAAAATACTCTTGGATTTCCTATTAGTTTGTTATGTGCCTAGGAGCAACTCATTTTTGTTATGCCGTTATGAAGGACATTTTTGGTCAAATCTCTTTGAGATCTGTGAGCACAAACTGCACAAAGTTTAGCTGCTGATTTGTGAGGGGAAGCACAGACGGAGGAATCTCTTCTTACCTTCTCTGTGACATACTGACAGCGCTGGAGATCATGGTCTCCATCAGGCAGGATTTCTGGCTCCACAATGGGCACCAAGCCATTCTAGAAAAAGAAAGGGGATTCTTTAGGGCTGTGGAAGTAAAACTGTTCTTGTTGTTTGCCCTGACTTTGGTGATATTCCTTCATGCTGTGCTGCCCTTCCTCCCTGTCTTTCTCAAAACCCTCACAGGGATTCTCCTTTTTAGCTACCAAGTGTGTCACCACAGGGAACAGGGAGAAGGGACAGCAGCATCTCAGGAAAGGCTGCTGGAGGGGAGGTACCTGCTGACAGATGCTAGCATAGCGTGCCAATGTGTTGGCATTCTCCTGGATGGCAAGTTGAGAGGGTGTTGTGCTGGTGATCTTCAGCACTGCACGCCACTTGCCAAAGTCAGCACCATCTTTCTTGTACTGGGCACAGCGTTCAGCCAGCCCATCCAGCCCTGCAGAAGGAGAACAATGCTTTACTGAAAGCTGCTCTTCAGCACAGAGCTCTGGAAAGTATCACAACTCCAGCCAAGGCTGCATCTCAGGTGAGTCACTCTATGGCTTTTGCTGCATGGGCCATAGCTTAGGCTCTTTAGATCTCTCCTTACCTTGGATGGTGGTTTCTCCATTTGTTCCTGCTAGAGGCGCTGTGCCTTTATCTAGCTGTGGAGGTCAGAAAAACAGGAAGGGTTACAGAAAGGTGGGAATTGGTCTCATTTTTACGCTCTTACCCATATCTAGTCTGTCTTTGAAGGCTGACTGTTAGTAATGTGTGGACCTTAACATGCTCAGAGTGCAAAGGAAGGAAATGTTGGAGCAAAGGGGAAGAGAAAGGAGTGAACTAGGTAAGAGGAGGGGCAGCATGTATGTAGATGCCTGCAGGAAATGGCTCAAGAACTCTGTCAGATGTGGAAAGAATTAGATTTAGGTTACTGTATGGAGAGACTTATTTGCGGTGGATGGTGAGTAGATGGGAATTGGTATATGAAAAGTTCCAGCATCTAGTGCAAATATGCCTCTAGTTAGTTGCACAAACACAATGCAGAGAATTTTAAAACCAAGGACAAAAATGGGGGACAGGAGGGAGGGCTGCAGGGACAGCCCCAAATATAACTTTCTCTGGAAAAGGAGTTTCTCTGAATTATGATGCCAGCCCAGCACATACAGATACTCACCTTAATTCCCACCACAATGCCTTTTTCCTTGATGAGTGCTGGGAATGGCTTTCCATTGCTGTCTTTCTGATAGAGGGTCTCATGGAAAAGGATCACTCCCCCAATGCTCTGGTTGATGGAAGTGTCCGAAGAGAAGAGGATCTCTCTAAAAGCTCGGCGGTTCTCCTCTGTGTTCTCCACATTGATCCGCTGCAGCCTGTTCCCCATGGTACCTAGTGACGTGGACAAAGGCCAGACAAAGAGGTTCTAGGCTTGGCTGGTTTCTTGGTCCCAATAATGAAGTAGTAATGAACTGGGGCTTCAATTCAGAGCTTCCATTCTCAACCCATTGTTTGTAAGCTTTTGTTGTTATAGCTGCAGCCCTACCTGGCTGAATTGTTTCTGCTCAGACAACAGTTTTTGGTTTTCATCTACTCCATTGATCTCAAATAGGAAGCAAAACTAAAAGGAAAAAACACCTTGCATACTGCTCACTGATTGATGTCCAGAACTCACCCACTGATTCATCTGCAGCTAGGATCCCCTTTCCTGAAGCCACAATCCGCTGAGCAATGTCTGCAAGAGCTTTCTTCTGCTCTGGAGACAGTGCTGGGAACTGGTGGGTCATGTTGATTTATCTGTGGGAGAGAATTACTGTTACAAGTAATTATAAGAAATTCTGGGAGAGACTGTGAACCAGTGGCACCACTCAGGTGTTTCCTCTGCAGGGCTCTTGGTGTTTGTCTGGTCCATTTTATCATAGAGAATATGACCAGATATCCATTTGAGTTCTTCTAGGCTTGGTGTGTCTTGAAAAACTAGAAAGAAATGCAGGAGAAACATCCTACTACATCCTCCTAGAACCAAAGTAGGAAAGACTCTGCATTTTACGTGGATTTGATCAGAGAATAAAAGAAGGTTAGTCTGTCATAAAAACATGCACTAAGTAACAAGTAAGCGAGTTGCTGACTCTGCAAACTTTTGGTTCCTGTCAGTAGAAGGCCAGTTGTTCCATTGCTCATCTTTACCCATTCCTAACACTGCTCCTCTTCTATTTCTTGTCTCTATTGGCAGTATTGCTGCTGTGCCTGGTTGACTGTCCATCCCCAACCTTTTGCCTGGGTTTGTAATTCTCTTCCCTATGTCTGCTTTCAGAATTGTAGTGCATTGCTTCCTCTACAGAAGATAATGGGGCCTTAGGAGAATTCACCCCTCATTTCTATCTTTTTAGCTGTGGTAGAGAGTTACCAACTGCAACTGCCCAGCACCTGAAATCTGGGTTCTGCCTTGATACGACAAAATTCTTGATCTTGTAAAGTTTGGATTATATGGGCATTAAATTACAATTTCTCTCATCAATTGAATAGTCCAAGTTACTCTTCTGAATGTATAGGCCTGTAAGTCTGAAACAGAAAAACTCTCTTCCTTCAGTTTATCATATGTGATAGCTAAAGCTACACCTGTGTTTTTATCAGTGGGTGGTAAATCTAGAAGGTAATTGATTTAAAAAAAATCCATAAAAGATCTCAAATATCATGGTTTCCTCCAAAAGGGCAGGACTCTGGACAGTGTTTGCATTTTCTATTCCCAAACTCTGCCTGAGAGAGGACACACTATTTCCCATCATCAGAGATGGCCAGAAAATATTTCTCCCTATATAAGCACGTAGGCAGCCAAGTCCACCTTTTTATTCCCCTGCACATAGATGCTGTGTTGACAGGAAATCCTTGTCTTATCCTTCCTGCTGAAGGACATAATGGAGAGAAACAATAAAGAATCTGTCTGCTACTCATGATAGGGTACAGAGTTCTGTATAGAATGCCAAATAGTGTGAAAATTTTCTGGCAACAGAAATGCCATATGCCATCAGAGTATGGTAACAGCTGTAAATTCATGCCCCTGATTTATAGCTGAAGTTACTTTGGTACTAGTAATGTCCTGCAAGATTCAAATGGCATTGTCTGCCAGTACAGAGCAGTCAGATGCAGTGTCCAGGTGTCTGCCTTACCTCTTTGTGAGCCGAGGCTGGAATTTTTCACATGCAGCTTACCAAAGAATGAATCATTTTAGGTTTAGAGGGAAGATGAAGGAGTGCAGAATAAAGACTTAGTCAAATTAGGGAGAATTCCCTGCTTTTCAGAGTGCTGAAATACCTTCTTGCTGTGGTCCTGTTGAACCCCTCTCTCCATATGCCAGCCTGTGGCCAGAACACTGGGAACCATCTTTCTACTGTGGTGATCATAGTTCCATCACTCCCAGCTCCTGGCCTTTTCAGCTCATTGAGAAGAATTTGAAAATATATGGTTTATGCTGCATAGTTACTTAAATTCACCTACAACTCTCTTTATCCCTCACCTGCTTTCTGTGTTGGAAATGTCTTAAAAGAGGAAACTGGCTTGTTATTATGATTACTGTAATAATAGTTTGGTGACAAGCACCTCAGTTAAAACCACTCTACTGTTAAAGAAGTTGTTAGGTAAAATTATAAGGAATCACTCCAGTATTTCAGAGTCTCTGTGGAGAAGACTGGAAAACCATGCTCTGGTAAGAATATGATCTTGCCAGATCAGGTCAAAGCTAATGAATTGCTAAATCAGGGGTGGGATTTTAGAGTTTCAGTTTGGAATTATGTTACAGCACTAGGAGGTGTATCCAGGTAACCTGGAATCCAGCTGGCTGGACTGTAAGATCACTAGTTGCTCCAGTTATGTTATGATGGGTACACTTACTTTCCAGTGATGCAATGAACAATGAGACTAATGTCTGCTCTATCTTAAAAGCCTAAAGATAACAAGGAGACACTTATCACTCAAAACCAGCCTGCAAGGCACATTTTCAAATTACAGAAATATGAGTTTTCAGTGAATAATGCTGTTCGAAGTGAGTACTCAGAGAGACTGAAACAACAAAGTATAGTTTCAGAGTGATGAATTGGAGGACAGCAAATTAGTTCCAGTTTCTATGCAAGTATTTCATTGAGTGTGAAGGAGCAGGTGGAGACTTGCCCAAAGTCTCCTCAAAATGATCTTTAAGGCCATGGTGAGTAGTTCCCAGCTACTCTGATGAGCTACAGGGACAAATAAAAGGCACGGTGTTTCTAGCTGAAATGGTGAAGATATGAGGGTAAAAGAACAATTGTAAACCTTTTAATAGCTCAGAGGTGCAGAATGTTCTAGTACCCTTGATTTACAATTATATTTTTCTGTCTTTTCTAAAGAAATTATTAGACATTCTAAAGAATGTCTAATTTCTAAAGAATTATGATTCTTTTATAAGAATCATAATTTCTGAGAATCTTCCTGTCTGCATTCAGAAAGTGTCACCTTTTTTTTTTCAGCCTTTTGATGTTTTACTTTTGAGATAAAGATTCTCATGCACTTCTCATGTAAATAATGATTGTTTTGCATTCCTTTCTGTAGAAGGAGAGAATTGATGGACTGTTGGTTGGAGAGGATGATTCTCTTCCTCCAATCCATAGTCACTGTTGGAATTCCATAAATGTCCAAGTCTGTAAATAAACTGCGCTTTTTTGCCTTGAACATCTCAGTGCATGAGTGTTGTTTCTTTTGTGTCTCATTGCAACAAGAAAGGGTGTCTCTGCTGCAATGACATGCTCTAAGCAGGGGAGCAGGCAGAAGAGGAGTGGAGAAGCTTTACACTTCAGTAACATTTTGTACAAGCCACCTTGTAAAGAATAAGCTCCCAGCACATCCATAGAAGCATTAATGCCCCCTCTTAAAGAGCTGGATATGTCACCTCACAGATCCTGAGAAAAAACAGTTGTGCCCAGGCTGCCAGAGCTGCACAGCTCATTTCAGTCTTCCAAGACTATTCTTGTAATAAAAATACAATAATAGAAGTTTATTAGTCTTAATCTGATTTATCTGTTTAAATTAACAACTTTTCCAGGAAAAAAGAAAACTTCTAATGAATTGTGATCTCAGTAACTGGGAGTTGTCCCACCACTAGGGTGTTTCAAGAAGCTTTATTTTTAGTTACCCATTTTAGGCTGTGGGCTAAGTGCCATAAGCTCAAGTGATTTCACATTGACTTTACATTGTATGAATACAATACATTCTCTTTGTAGTATCTGTTTACATTTTTTTTAGAGTAAAAATTAAAAGAAAATCTAAATAATAAAACTGCAACCCCCACCCCCCAGCTTTGTAGCTACCTGGAGTGCTTATTGGCTTCAACAGCTCCTTAAGCTAACAAATTTCTTTGTTCAGCCCCCACCTGTGGCCATGGAGGAGGAGGTGGGGGTGTGGTAACAGAGGACAGCACAGTTGTGAAAGTAAATATTTTAATGCTAAAATCTTGGGTTTTTCTCAGCTACCATAAGGAAAGAAGAGCTGAGGGGAAATGCGTGATGGCAGCACAAGCACTTGATCCTGTTAATATTAATAGAACCAAAGAGTAGAGTCAAGATGAATAGCAGAAGGAACTGTTACATTTAGCTTCCAATCATCTTAGAAACTTCAATATATCATTGGCATCTTTTCTTTCCAAGAACCTCATGTGACTGGCATCTTCTAATCTTAAATTTAAAAAAGAAACAAACTCACCTGAGTCCTAGTTTGCAGATGGGAAAAGACTGGATCAGAATCTCTATGCTTTTCTCTTGGGTCTCTTCACTGCCTTCTTTTATAAAATTAGTTCCAGAAATGCAGGACCAAAGTTTTAAACTAGTTTGTATCCTGCACATGTAGCTTCTTCCTATTCAATTACTTGTAAACACATCCCTTAATCACCATCTTTCACAATACAAATGCTGCACAGAAGAGATTTGCTTCCAAAGAACAGGGTTTGGAGAAGAAGCAGCTGAATACATAAACAGATAAGTACAGTTGGTAGGGACAATGAAAAGTATTCAAAAATTTAACCTCTCGCATGTAGGCTCAGTGTTGGCCTGATTGAATTTACTTCTCTTTTACACTTATATGCTAAGAGAAGGCAGACACATAATGACTTAGGCACCTTATATTCTCACTGCAGTGGATATCTGTGATTACTGACCTCACTTCTCTGTGGAGCTCCATTAAAAAGCTGTTTCTAAATAAGTCTGGTTCCTTGGGCGTGGGGAAAACAAATGGGAATGAATGGCTGGGCAAGCCTGGTCCCATCCTGCTGACAGAGCACATACTTATCTAGGTAGCAGAAGACACACAGCTGGCAGGGCTACTTGGTATGTCTGATTGATGGGCAGCCATCCAGAGGAGCCTGGATGGGGAAGGGGTGGGGAAGAAGAGGCTAACAGGAGCACCATGCAGCCTGGCCAAGACAAATGCCCAGACATTGCCTGGCAGCCATTCCCCCAGGACTAGTGGGAAGGAACAGCTCTTTGGGGATGGCCTAAGGCCCTGTCAGGCAGCAAGCTGAACAGGGGACAGCAGCAAGGGCCCAAGCATCCTGTGTGACCAGGGGTCCAGCTTGGAGGGCGAGGGGAAGAGATGGGTTATCCTCCTTTGCTCTGCACTCTGTAGTTAACATTTGAGTACTGCCTCCAGTGTTGGGCCCCTGCAATATGGGAAAAACACTGATTGATGGAAGTGATTTAATTCAACAGATGCCACTGAGGTTGCTCTGTGAGAAGTCTGCAGAGATGTGTCTAGTTCAGCCTCAAGCAGCGATGGCTTCAGTGGCATCTCTCAGCAGTCCTCAGTACCTACAGAGTGTGATCGAAGAGGCAGAGCTTGGTTTTTCATAGTGGCTATGATAGGACAGTCAGAGACAGAAGGCACAAGCTGAAACTAAGGAGATTCAGACTGGATATGAAGAAATTTTTTTTACTGTTAGGACTGCTAAGCAATGTAACAGATTGACAAAAAAGGCAGCAGTGTCTCCATCCTTAGAGGCTGCCAAGACCCACCTGAATAAAGCCCTGAGCACCTTGGTCTGACCTCGTGTCTAACCCTGCTTTGGGCAAGGGGTGGTTGGACTACAGACTTCCTGTGTCCCTTTCAGCCTGAATTACCCCATGACCCTCTGTGAGTACCTGTTTGAAGGAGTAAAGGTGGAAGTGGTGCCTTTGGTAGATATGAAGGAGCTCTCAGGAAAGAACAGAATGCTTCTCCCATCATCTTTGCACGGAGATGAAGGATTTGGGTTAGCAAAATGTTTCATTTTTGGATTCTAAAAAGTCTCAGGGGTATGGGGCAAAAAGAAATACTCAGACTTCTGTCACCTAGAAAAAGGGGCAGATGTTTTTGATTGACATGCTAGTGTCACCATCTCCATAGGTCCTTTGGGGCATATATAATTGTAAATTGTTTGGTTGTTTTTTTCTCTCTGATTCATTCTCATATTCTGTTTAGAGACCTTGATTCAACATCCTGTCCCAGGTGGAACTGCAGATCTGAAGTTCCCTGTGCTGATTCCCTTGTTAGCCTTAGAGCTGTACTCAAGCCCTGAGCAAATCTACCCTAATTCATTTCCCTAGCAACTATAAAAGGAGGTTATCTTCTCTGCAGTCAGTGCAGAGCACTCAGAATGGCTAGGTTTGGCTGAGGTGGCAAGATTGTTGTTTGGAAGCAAGCTTTTAGGGAGAAGCTACTTCTCTTTCAGCCCTGGACTTTTCTCAGAGAAGGTAAAAAATTGCTGTTAGATTTGTGTGAGAATTCAAGTCTTGTATTTCCAGTAGGGGAGGCTGGGGGAAGCAGTGGTGAGAGTCTCAGGTGAATTAAATAGATTTGGGTAAGCACATGGGATAGGTGAGTAAGTGATGGAGGATCACAGACTCAGTGAGGATTTGAGTTTATCAAGCAATTTCCTGAAGTTGGTTGTTCACAGCTTTAAAGGTTACAGACTATAGATGCAAGAACAGGCTCTGTTTTCCTGCACTGCAGACCTTATACCCTCTTGCCAAATAATCTTATCCGCACCACTGCACTAATGCTTCAGAAGAAGTTGCACAACAAACACACATAATTGCAATTCTGTCAGCACTGATGTTTGTCAGGACCAGCTGCCTTTCCAGTCATTCTCTGTTCTCCTTGCAAAACAGAAATTTATGTACATCACAAGCAAAAACAAACATGAAACAAAGCGACAGAAAGCAATGCAGGTATATTATTGCTCTAGTCCCATTAGGCAGAGGATTCACTCACTCCAGGAGTTCCGAGTGACTAAGCTNNNNACTCCAGGAGTGCCGAGTGACTAAGCTAAGTTAGAAAGCCAGTGTTAGCAGCAAATGGATCACTTTAGAAGACCACTGCAGAATGGCTGAGTGCTTATTTCTCACAAGCTATTCCTAAAACAAAAAAAAAAATTAAAACCGAAAACAACTTTCCAAGCCCATTGTAAATAAACATACCAGGTCTCAGCTGCTGAATATATGTACCAGCTTTACAGTTTAGAAATTAAATTATTATACTTACTTGTTTGTGGATAGTGTCTGTGCTGCTACAAGCTTCTGGTGAGGTGTTTGCCGGCAAAGAGTCCTGGTCCTTCTAATCACTAACTTTTATAAAATTCTTGGCGTGGCTTTTTTTTTTTTCTACCCCCCCTCCCCCCCACACTCCTTCATTGTCCCTCCTCCCCTGCAAGCTGTCTGGGGAGGTGTCACTGCTCAAGGTCGGTCATTGGCTATCAGACCACCACCACACACCTCCAATGGGACCTGGTCATGCTCCTGCTGTTCTTCCCCTTTCCCCTCCCCTGTATATATAAGGTGATTCATGCAGTAAAACTGGGATGTTTTCCAGTTATATCAAATTATTCCTCCTCTTTCTAAAACATACCAAAAAGAACTATAAGAGAAACTATGGAAATGGCTTACAGGTATCTTGGGTATAACTTTATCATTTACGGTTAGATCTTCTGAAAGTTTATACTGAGGAAACTGCAGGAAGAGCCAGCAGACAACAAAATGCAGAAACAATGCAACAGATCCTTAATTGGCATGAGTTGGTATGATTTCAGTGGCTTCCTAAGTGTTACACTGCTTTTCCTCACCGGAAAGTCTAGCATGGCAACATATTTTCCTTTTCCAGTTGGTATATGGAAAGGCAAAATGTGATGCTACTGTATCAGTTTAATGAAAGAGTAAGTTCTGATGTCCTGTAACACAATGTACCTGTGAAATTAATGGTTGTCAGACCAAACTTGCCCACAATTGAGATGCACAGCTTTAAGCCAATTTTTTCCCCCAAACCCCACTCAGATGCTCACCCATATTGCAGTGACTTGCAAACTTATCTGTTGCTTCGCAGATTTTTTCAGTGAAAAATAGGNAAGGACATAAAGCCTTCCCTGCTTTACAGTGTTTGCTTTACATTCCATTTCTCCCATCCTAGCAGAAAGACAAACCCCATGGTGTATTAAAGTTTCTCTACCACAAAAGAAGCATCTAATATAAAATTAAAATATTTTTAATTAAATACCTTATCTAAGACTCTCCTGAGACCAAGAAGGTGCCATAATGGTGGTCTTCTTTTTCAGAGTCAGAGTTTGAGTCCTGTTGTTCCTGGTTTGGCTGGAAGCTGATACAGGAGGGAAGTTCTTGGAAGTGTTTTATTCCCAGTCTCATCTGTAATATGGTCTCATAGGCTATTAGAGAAAATTTATGGGAGTGTTCTTGAAAAAAAGCAGTGTTGGATATTTAGATACACTTTAAATAATCCTCTGCTTCCCACCTTACATTTTTAACTCTTTCAGAAGTAAATAAATGTATTTCCAGATAATTGCTGGTGTGTGCCTTTCCAGGCCTTCTAACCCTTCAGTCCAGTACTCCAAGCACAGGATTACACATCCTCACAGAGATTTTGGGGACAGAGGAGATAAAAAGATGAATGGACAAGATGCTTAATTTTTGTCACTTAATTTAGGAATGGGAGCCTTTCCAGATCAGAAAATGGAATGAAAAATTGTAGTAGGTGATGTCACTGTAAGATGTTAGTATGCAGATCCATCACACTGAGAAAATTACAGGGATATTAAAACTACACTGGAATAGAGTGCATACTTCCATCATACATACTTTGGGGGGTATTTGTACCTCTTAAAATGAGGTTATAGTAAAATTGTTTCTTAAATAATAATAATAAGAGGGAAAAGCTTGCCTCATGAGTGGTATGCAGTGTACTTGCATTTACCAAACAACTAACCTGGCCCATAAAAAGTACCAAATCACTGCCTGCACCAACTATTCCATAGCAAAATTGGTGTATTATCCAAGCTGTAATTCTGTTTCATGGAGGTAGTGTTTGAACTCAGACCTGGCAACTCTCACACCTTTCCAGCAGCCATGAAGGCAGGGCTGCCAGTGGGAGTTCAGTTTCAGAGGTAGAACCATCTCTCATCTGCATGCCTGGGGTTCCTCATCCCCCTCTGCCTCTGGCATGGGAAAGAGGAGATAGGACAAGGACCCCAGTCAAGGATAAGGACAGGGTGAACAAGAAGGGAGGTCAGTTGCGCTAAAGAACAACTACTCTCAGTTTTTTGTATTTGTAAAAATGGTTATGCGGACTATTACAGTGATTGGTGATACACGTTTTTAGTGAAGAGTATAATTTATTAGAGAAAGCATTACTAGCTTGCGAGTAATTGTGATTTTTGGATGTCTGACAATTGATTACTTAAATACACATCTAACTAAATACAGTGGCAAGGGATTTTCTGCATAGATTATAGCTTTTTTATGTGTTTATGAGAGAGCTGATATAAACAGTCTTGCAATATAAAAAACTTAATACATGTATTTGAAACATCACTGCAAGCAAGATGCATAACTAGTTACATATCTTAAATGTTCATTGTTGTGTCTTTTATAGCATAGAAACAGAAAGTGCAGTTAGCCATAAAAGAGATTGCTTAGGTTAAAACACAAGAAATGTGTCACAGCGTAAGTGAATTTTCTGTTTTAATGGCTTGGAGATTTTGCTGGTGTCAACTTTTTAATCTGAAATTCCCATACAAAAAGTTGACAGAAGTATGCATTTAAAAATAGTAAGGACCACTGAAAACTGTATTCATATGTGGCATGAGTTATTACTTAGGTCTTAATTTGTGGTTTTACTTTTTGGTATTTGACAATACAATACTGGATTTTTGTAGTAGAAGTCAATTTAATTGCTGCCCTTGCTATATCCAGTCTTGCTGGAAAGGATCCGACAGTTGTGCACTTAAGTTTTAGGTGAAATCTTGCTGGATAAAATATATTAAGATCAATAGAAAGGCTGTTTTAAAGACAATAGATAAAAATATTTCAATTGCTTATTATTTTCCAGATTGTGATTTTTATTGTCTGTTTCTAGCAATATAATTTTGATAATGTTTTGCCTTTAACTACTCAAATGAACTAGCATTAAAAAAAATAAATAGGAAGAGACATAAATTGTAGTACACCGCAGGAAGAATGATGAAAAAGAAATGGATGAAGCAACCTCAGAGATAATATGGTCACCACAAGAAAAATTACAAATGTGCAGCTTCTCTCTGCACTTAAGTAAATAAAGTACTAGTTTTGGATGCATCAGATCTGTAAAATGGATTGAAATGGAATGGAAAAAAAACACTGGAAGGTGGAACAATGTCCAAGAATAATATGCATCCACATGAAAAACACCTGGCTCTGTTGCCCCATGAGGCTGCTGCCTGCGTGATGAGGTTAAAGTCTAATCTGAGCAGGCTTGAGCAGAGTGGAGTCCACCTCCTGACCACCTCTCCACACCGTGCTGGATATTTCCTGTTTTCTGTACTCTGCAGTCTTGCTTAACCTTCTCAAAGTCCAGTTTGTTCATCCCTATCTAATCAGAGGTATTATTTGTTTAGTGGTTTGTTTTCTCCAGTCACCTACAGCCCTCACCCCCAACGTGGAGAGTCTGGCTGTTTAACTTCACTGGAAGAAACACCTCTGTATTTTTTGGCTCCACAGTAGTCTACAGACAAGTACATCGGGGAGGCTAGGGGGTGGGGGGCAGAACAGACTCAGACCACCAAGGAGATTGCACAAGGAAGGTTTACTTTGTTCTGCATTATGTGCAACTTACAGTTGGGCTGCAACAAACATCATGACTTGGAATGAAAAACAGGCAAGCATGCAAAACTGCTGTTATCAAAACACAGATCTTTGCACTAATTTCAACAGTGGGTATAGCAAACAAGGATACAACTTTAAGGTGAGCTGCCTGTGGCAACTTTCCTGGGCTATGAGAAACAGTTGTAACAGGACATGAAGGTAAATGCTGTAATGACACTGGTCTCTGTTCCTTTTTGTTGACATTTTGTTTTTAAATAAAGCAAGAAGGTAACCACCTGGCTTCTATAAAGGAAGACATTTAATTGTTTATTACGTTTTTATCTGAGCAGCACATGGTCCCCCCAAAAAGCACAATGAGGTGCTGCATGTTAATATTTGCATTAAATTTGCAAAATACAAACCACAACAGATGTCTGAACTGGACCAGCT